>JAKUCV010001413.1:40548-223692 GCA_028386065.3 Turnera subulata
GACGAGGGGGAGAAGTCAGAACAAAGGTCAAAGTAGCAGAGACAAGAGCAGGGGTAAATCCAACAAGTTCGCCAATGTTGAGTGCCATCACTGCAAGAAGAAGGGCCACATCAAGAGATTCTGCCGACAGTTCAAAAAGGACCAGAAGAAGAACAAAGGCAAAGATGTGAAGAAAGAAGAAAGCAGTGATGATGAAGCGAATTCTCTTGGAGAATTCAATGTTGTTTATGATGATGATATCATCAACCTTACTATCCAAGAGTCAAGCTGGGTAGTTGATAGTGGTGCTACTGTTCATGCTACACCACGGAGAGAACTCTTCTCATCTTACACACCCGGTAACTTTGGGTCTGTGAGAATGGGAAATGATAAATCCTCGATGGTCGTCGGCAAAGGAGATGTTTGCCTAGAGACCATGAATGGGATGAAGCTGCTTTTGAAGGATGTCAGGCATATTCCAGATATGCGTCTGAATCTGATCTCTGTTGATAAGCTAGACGAGGAAGGTTTTTGTAATACCTTCTACAATGGTCAATGGAAGCTCACCAAAGGCTCGTTAGTGGTGGCACGAGGTACAAAGGTGTCAAAGTTATACGTGACCCAGGCAAAGGTTCCTCAGCATGATGTAAATGTTGTGGAGAACGACAGCCAAGTTCAGCTGTGGCACAGACGCCTTGGACACATGGGTGAGAAGTCAATGGTGAAGCTGGTTAAGAAGAATGTTCTATCAGGATTGAATCAAATCCAGCTGAAGAAGTGCAGTCACTGTCTAGCTGGTAAGCAAAATAGAGTTTCTTTCAAGAGCTTTCCTCCTTCTAGAAAGAATGATGTGCTAGAACTGGTACACTCAGATCTGTGCGGGCCTTTCAACAAATCCCTTGGTAGTGCCCAGTATTTTGTGACCTTCATTGATGATCACTCACGGAAAACCTGGGCTTACACATTGAAGTCTAAAGATCAAGTGTTGTCAGTCTTCAAGCAGTTTCTAACTATGGTGGAAAGGGAGACAGGAAAGAAGCTGAAGTGCATCCGGACAGATAATGGTGGTGAATACATAGGTCCATTTGATGCTTACTGCAAAGAGCATGGTATTCGGCATCAGTTTACTCCACCCAAAACTCCACAGTTGAATGGCTTAGCTGAGAGGATGAACAGAACTTTGATTGAGAGAACAAGATGCTTACTCTCTCACTCGAAGTTACCACAGGTCTTTTGGGGTGAAGCACTACTTACAGCGGCTTATGTGCTGAACCATTCACCTTGTGTTCCTCTTCAGTATGAGGCTCCAGAGAAGGTGTGGTCAGGAAGGGACATTTCCTATGATCACCTACGAGTGTTTGGGTGTAAAGTTCATGTTCACATCCCCAAGGATGAAAGAAGCAAACTAGATGCCAAGACAAGGCAGTGTGTATTCATCGGTTATGGCCAAGACATGTTTGGCTATAGGCTTTATGATCCAGTAGAGAAGAAGCTTATCAGGAGTCGAGATGTTGTCTTTATGGAGGATCAGACCATAGAAGACATTGACAAAGCAGAGAAGCCTAGTAATGATCTAGAGGAGTTTCAGTTACCTCCAATAGAGACGCCGAGACAAGTTGGAGATGATGTTCAGGATATTCATCCTGAAATTCCAGATGATCCTGCTGAAGATGAGCCAGCAGATGCTATTGAAGATGATGGCAATGATGATGCAGCTAATGATGATTCAGCTAATGATGACCCTCCTCTGCCATCAAGTAATTCTCCTTATCGCACAAGGTCTGGAAGAGCCGTGCAACCCTCTACTAGGTACTCTCCAAACGAGTATTCATTACTCACTGATGGGGGAGAACCAGATAGCTATGATGAAGCTGTTAGTGATGAGCATAAGGAGAAGTGGATTCAAGCCATGCGAGAAGAGATGAAATCCTTGCATGAGAACAAGACATTTGAGCTGGTGAAGCTGCCTAAAGGCAAGAGAGCTTTGAAAAACAAGTGGGTGTTCAGGATCAAGCATGAAGAGCACAGTCCACTTCCAAGATTCAAAGCAAGATTAGTTGTCAAAGGTTTCAGTCAAAGGAAAGGGATTGACTTTGATGAAATCTTCTCACCAGTGGTGAAAATGACCTCAATCCGCACAGTGCTGGGATTAGCTGCGAGTCTTAACCTGGAGGTTGAGCAGATGGATGTCAAAACAGCCTTCCTACATGGTGATTTGGAAGAAGAAATATACATGGAGCAGCCAGAGGGTTTCCAGCGGAAAGGAAAAGAGGATTACGTTTGTAGATTGAGAAAGAGCCTTTACGGCTTAAAACAAGCCCCAAGACAGTGGTATAAGAAGTTTGAGTCTGTGATGGGGCAACAGGGATACAAGAAGACTACTTCAGACCACTGTGTGTTCGTTCAGAAATTTTCTGACGATGACTTCATCATCCTATTGCTCTATGTGGATGATATGC
This sequence comes from Turnera subulata, assembly GCA_028386065.3. Classification (NCBI taxonomy): domain Eukaryota; kingdom Viridiplantae; phylum Streptophyta; class Magnoliopsida; order Malpighiales; family Passifloraceae; genus Turnera; species Turnera subulata. The sequence continues at coordinate 42,987 of JAKUCV010001413.1, forward strand.
TGATTGTTGGCCGAAATGTTTCCAGAATCAACAGCTTGAAAGCACAGCTAAGCAAGTTTTTCGCCATGAAAGACTTGGGGCCAGCAAAACAAATTCTCGGGATGAGAATTGTTCGAGATCGACAAGCCAAGAAGATATGGCTGTCCCAAGAGAAGTACATAGAGAAGGTACTTCAACGATTCAACATGGATAAAGCTAAAGCAGTCAGTTGTCCTCTTGCTAACTACTTTAGACTAAGTCCTGAGCAGAGTCCATCTACGGATGAGGAGAAGAAAGAGATGGAGCGGATTCCATATGCCTCAGCAGTGGGAAGCTTGATGTATGCCATGGTATGTACCCGACCAGATATTGCTCACGCAGTCGGAGTGGTGAGCCGATACCTTTCTAATCCTGGAAAAGAGCATTGGAATGCTGTCAAGTGGATTTTCAGGTATCTTCGAGGAACCTCCAAAATGTGTTTATGTTATGGAGAAGACAAACCGGTGCTGGTTGGATACACTGATGCAGATATGGCTGGTGATGTTAGTTCCAGAAAATCTACATCAGGATACCTGATTAATTTTTCAGGGGGAGCAGTGTCATGGCAATCAAGGCTACAGAAGTGTGTTGCTCTGTCAACTACAGAAGCTGAGTTTATTGCAGCAACGGAAGCATGTAAGGAGTTGTTGTGGATGAAGAAGTTCTTAACCGAACTTGGTTTTTCGCAAGACAGTTACCAATTGTTTTGTGATAGTCAGAGTGCTATCCATCTTGCGAAGAATGCCTCTTTTCATTCCAGATCGAAACACATAGATGTGAGATACAATTGGATCAGGGATGTACTGGAGAAGAAGATGTTGCAACTCGAGAAGATCCATACAGAGGAGAATGGATCTGACATGCTGACAAAGACACTTCCAAGAGGGAAGTTTGAATACTGCCGTGAAGCTGCCGGACTGGTGGATCCCCCCAACATGTAGTCGGAAGGGGGAGAATTGTTAGTGTGTGGGTTCCTCCTCATTGTGGGGCCCACCACTAGCACTAATGGAGCACTAATTGCTATTAGTGGAGCAGTTAGTGGAGCTTTGCAAGTTGGTCCCTATAGTTGTAAAATCTTGCAAATTGGTCCCTGACGAGATGCCTATAAATAGGCTTCTCATTTGCTCTTCAAAGCATCCCATTCATTCACATCAAGAGTGAATAAGAGAAGAGAGTGAGAGATAGAGAGAGTGTTGGAAGGAGGGAAGAAATTTAGGAGAAAATATTCCTTAATATTTTCTCAAATCCCCTCTTAAATTAGGGAGTGACAAAATAGTGAGAAAAAATACCTTAGGGGTATTTTTGACAAACACTTGGGAAACACCTTGTGGGGCACTATTTTGGGTAGAACTCTAGGTTTGTTATACCCCTAAAATTTAGGGAAGTCTCTCTTGTAAGCCTACTATTTATAGTGGAAGTTTTTCCGGTGGGATCGGGATTGTGGACGTAGCCCGAAATTTGGGTGAACCACGTTAAATATTGTGTGTCGTTTATCTCTTTTTGTCCTCCACTTGTTTATTTCCTTGTGAGGTGATATTATTTCCGCAAGATAGTGCCACCGGGCCCAACAAGGCGTGCTTCAGATTGACAGGATTTTTCGACTTCAAATCCATCTCATTACAACATATTAACCAGAACATCCACGCCAGCTACTAACAACAATACCTAGAATCGAAATAACTAAAGCATAACAAACATTGGACGAGTTATTCAAAGACTATTTGTAGCATTGCATCCAAAAGACAAGCCAGAAACCCTAAGTATGAGCACACATAGCCTAAACCTTAACTCAATCCATAGAAGAAGTGTAATAGAGGCAAGAGTGAAAAGCAGAGAGCGAAGAACTTACACGCAGCAGAAAACAACGGCGTCGAGCTTCCGGTGAGAACGAGAGGGAGAGTACTCGATTTGGCTTCGCTCGGTCAATGGCGGCCGATCTCAACGGCGGTTCGCTTGCTTTGGGTGTCGTGCTGGCGGTGGCTTGCGGTGGAGATTATGGCGGTTTCGTTGGCAGAAATCGACGGATCTCCAGGCTCGGGTCAGGGAGAGGTGAGGTAGGGGAGGACGGCGAGAGGCGGAGGAGAGAGAGGTGGGGTGGCGATCGTGGAGGAGGGGAGAAAGGTCTGGATCGGATCGAATTGAGAGAGAGTGAATGGAGGGATCGGGAGAGTTTGTTTTTCTTTTTGTTTTTGAATGAGAAATTATGTTAACGGTTGAGAATCGAGAGTAGAAAAAAAAAAGTTATTTTACTGGTTTAAATCCTGCAAATTGAAAAAAAAATGTAGATTTGACCAAAAAGAAAAAGAAATGTAAAAATTATTTTATCGGGATTTTAAAAAACTCACACAATATATAACCGATTGTGAGGGTTGTTTCCAACTCCCCAAAATAAGTCCCGCAAACATACACTTTTTTTTGTAGTGCAGGGAGGAATTGAAGGGGGTACATCAGAAAGTATAAAATTACATGTAGAAACTAGACAAAGTGGAAAGAAAACAAGTAAGGAAGAGACGAAACTAAGCTAAGAAAGTAGAGAAATTTTCGCCTGGGACCTTTCCGGTGTTTCAAATGATAGTCATATGTGTGTGCAATTCGAACGACCGCCATCTTTTACATTCATGACAATTTTTTTCTTGCTCTTACAACATAATTGGGAGCATAGCAATATTTGTAGGCCAATCTGGTATATATTATATACTGCAACATATCCTCCTCATAGAAAACAGATTTAGTCTCAGGTACTTCGTTGCTTTCCAACAATTTGACTCCTTTCGTGAGTAAATTGCACGAGAAAATACGCTCTCCGAGGGAGACGGTGATTATTATAAACTATATGGTAATGAAGGAAGTAAACAACACCTTCATCATTCGGGTCGAAACCCAAAAGTCGTGTTTCCTGATCCACCCAGACAGAATCTAATGACTGTAGCAAAGGAGCATCATTGGTGTCGAATTCATCATAGAAGATATTATGCTTGAAGCTCCATTCTCCTCCTTTCTTGTACTCTTTTAATTCCCAAATTCTAAAATATAACCTATCTTCTTCATGGTCTTGATATCTTGTGTCGTGCTGTTGTACTAGGAGCAATAACCAGTGATGGACACCTAAAACCATGGAATCAACGCCCTCTTTGCCATATTGTCGAGGGGTGTCAATTACATTGCATCTCTCTGGCTCTGTGGGATTGTAAGCAAGAATAGTTCGGTTCTCGCAGTCTTGCAAAAACAGAATCCCATTCCAAGAAAACATATTATATGATGAGCTGTTCATATAAGGGAAGCTAATGATGTTGGTCGGCTTTGATACCTTCTCGCCACCCGGGTATTTGTTTCTGAAGAAAAAACAAGGGTCGTGAAAGGAGACTGATTCGGTCTGCATGAATCATCACCACCTTGTAATTGCCTTCATTGTCAATATTACACACCAAACCTACTGCCTCCTTAGTCAAAAAGCTGTAACTCTTATCAAAAGGTGGAAGAGCAACCCACTTCTTGGTTAATGGATTCACCAAGTAGTAAACCCTATCTTTCATTTCACTTGGACGGGTGGAATGGCACAACAACATGCCATTACATGAAGCAGCAACGCTAACACGCTTGAAACAAGGCAGGAAAGCCAAGTCGAATCTCTTCCTCTTGGATTGGATTAATGGGTGCTCCCAGCTGCCAGTACCACAAGTTATGATGCAGTGACCCTTACGAATCCTCCCGAACTGGTTCGCGTTCGCGTAACCGGTGACAACGGCGAAGGGCTGTGGTTTCCTCTGGAGCTCCTTCCATCGCCTTTCAAATATTGGGCTGGAGATCAGAGAGTGCCAGCGCTTGGAGACAACCTTACCTTGAAAAGCAAATCGAGCTAAAACGAACCCTCGCCCGATGATTTCAACCAATAAGTCATCGTCTATATCCTCAAGAGTTAATAGTTTTTTTATGTCCTTACACTGTAACAATTTCGTATTTGTTGTCCATTTTCGTTTAATTCCACTTATATTGTCCCTCAACTTACAATTTACCGAGTCATATTATACATTTTACCTTCTATAGCAGGTGGTTGCTCATGTGTCTAGTGGGACCTACACACAACCCATTTGTTTGATTATTTCCCCTTTTTACCCAATTTTATTTTTTTTTTAAAAAAAATTTTTAGAAAACAAATCATTTTTAAAATAAGGTTAATGATGGTGGGACCTATACACAAACACTAATTGCAGTTTGACCACAAATTATCATAACTCTCGGTCAAAAAAATTTTAAAACACATGCTTAATGATTTATTTCTTCATCCACTCCTCTTTTTTTTTCCCCTATTTGATTTTCCCTCTCCTCTATTTCTTCCCTTCCTCCCAGGAACACCAAACACCCATCAATCTCCCTTCTACATTATTTTCCCATCTCTCTCAATAATTCTCTCCTCTACCCATCACTTCCTCTCCCTAAGCCTCTACCCTCATCCTCGCCAATCTCTCACCCTCCACCTCTGTTCTTCCAGGCCGTTGCCTCTACTACTTACTTCTCCTCCGTCTCACGCCCTCTCCTTATTCTCCCTCTCTCCTTCCTCTTCCTCCTCTCTTGCCTTTGCCGCCTTGAGCTGTCGATGACATAGCCTTGTTCGCCGGCTCTGTTTCCTCTTTCTTCTATCGCCGAATCACCGCCACTCTCCTCCAGCGAGCCGCCATGCAATCGGGGTCCACTGTCGCTGTTGACAAGACATGCCTGCCCATTCTCTCCCCGCCCCTATTAGCCGCCGATGCTGCGCCGCCGTGTGGTAAGATGCTTTCCTCTCCTGTTCTGCTCCACTACTTGGAACGATTTTCTTTTCCCGATAGCTAATTGGGTTTGGCTTGATTTTTGATTTTGTTGATGCAGATTAGTTGGGGATTGTCTGGTTATGCTCGGTGTTTGATGGTGGCATAGCCGTGTGGGTCTGATGGTGGTGTTTTTGGGTTACAAGGCTGCGAATTGTTGGCCAACAAAATTTTGCCTGATAGCATTTCGGGGTGCTTTCATTGTTAATGGTTTATTTCTTCTTCTTTTATTTTTTTGTTTGTGCTTGCAGCTTTTCTGGTTAAGAAGTTAAGAGAATGAAGATATAAAGTATAGTGAAAGAAATGAGAGAGGGGGAGAGACAGACAGAGAAGCGTGGTGCTAGTTTGGTTGATATGTTCTTCAAGTGTGGCAAGATTTGGCATTAAAAAAAAAAAAGTGTGGCGAGATCATGCTTGCGCATAAGGTGTTTGAAGAAATGCGTGATGGAATTATCTTCTAGGGAGTGATAATTGTGAGGTTTGCACATAACAGAGGACAATAGCATGTTGGCAGATTGCCCTCGGGTTTGGTCGGCGAAGGGTTGCATGGCACGAGTTGGTGAACACAGTGGCGGCGGACAAAGAATTGGACGAGGAGTCGGTGTTGTGGAGACAGCAGAGGAAGGAGAGTGACGAAGAGGATTGTGGGCCACGAAGAAAATATATTAAAAAACATTAAGAAAAGAGGGACACAACGGCAATTTAATTTTGGAAAAAAACATAAAAAAGATTAAAAAATGTGTCAATTACGGGCCTCACGGACACTGTCAGCACCACAACGATTTACCAGCTATAGGATGTAAAAATGACAACATGACCCGGTTAACCGTAAATTGAGGGACAGTATGAGTGATATTAAAGAAAGAGGGATAACAAATGCGGAATCGTGAAACTGTAAGGACTTAAAAAAACTTTTTTTCTCATATCCTCGATGGGGGATGAATTTGATGCTGAGGATTTTCACTTTTTTTATGTTGCAGTTGGCAAATGAAAAAAAGAAGCCGCAATTGATTACTTGGTTGAGGCACCTTTATATTTATGTCTGCTAGGGTTGTATGGGAGTATTAGGATTAGGTGGTAGTATTGACAAAGATTTGATTAATCACCAAAAGAAACCGCAATTCCACAATTGATGGGATATCCAAATTTAAATGCATATCTTCTCCCATAATTAATGCTAACAAAACAAATAAAATTTGTAATTTTAAAAACTAACCGAAGATGCAGCTACAACAATAATCTAACCAAATTCTCATAAATAAATAAATAATAATAAATAAGTAAAATTTGATGATTTCCGGTCAGGAGACAGAAGTTTTCCTCGCGCGATACGTTCTCTTTAACTTCTTAATTTTCCGGCAAGTATTAATTAACACATGAGTAGCCAATATTTAGGGGACTCAATTTGCTCTCGTTTGGTAAACAAAATCAAAGAAATTAAAAGCAAAGGCTAGCAGCTGGTATCAACTGCCATTAATTTATTTGATGTACAAACAATTTAATCGAAACACAACACAATATACGGGAATTTGGAGCAGATATATAGACCCCAATCATACAATTACTACTTTGACGGCAAGTATTACAAAGTGCCTTGCCTAGTAAAGACTTGGCTTCTTTATAAATAAATCGACCACATATTGAAGAGAGTGCCAATAGATTTTCGTAGCGAAAGAACCCAACATACCAAATTACGTACGTACCCTGGCTAGCTAGGATTTTGCAGCCGCGTCCTCCTCTTCCTCCTCCAATTAATGGCAGAAGCCAACGTCTCATCAAGACCAACTTCCATTGAGGATCTTGACGATGAGTTGTTGGCTACCCAAAATAAAATTTAACTTGACCCAAAATAATATTACATGGAGAGAAATATTAGAGCAGATTTAGCCAATCAAACCATTACTTTGACGGCAAGTATTACAAATTGCCTTGCCGACTAAGGACCTATTTGCTTCTTTTAATTATAAATAAATAAATGGATCACATAATGAAGAGGCGCCATTAGTGTCCTAGCGAAAGAACCCAAACCTACATGATTACGTGGCCCCCTCCTCCTCTTCCCATGGCAAAACCCAACTCTAAACAAATTACTTCTATGGGCGATCTTGACGATGAGTTGTTGATTGAGATTCTGAAACTACTCCCTTCTTTCAAGTTGGCTATTCGATGTAAGTTAGTCTCCAAGAATTGGTACTCCTTGATCTCCAGTCCCTTATTTCTTCAACCCTTCAAGAAACGCCTTGAAGAAACCCCTGAGAAACCACAACCCTTTGCTGTCCTTCTCAATTGTTGTAGCACATATGCAGAGTTTCCATGTACACATCGCATAGTAACTCAAAGCCAAGAAATACTTCAGTCCTCGGGGTTCATGTTAGACTTCCTCCCTGGATTCAACCCAGGCTGCCTTCGAATCGCAGCATCTTATAAGGACTTGCTGTTGTGTTACCTGAAGACTGATGAGCCAATTGTGTATTACCTTTGCAACCCACTCACAAAGCAATGGCTTGCTCTTCCGCCCTCACCTGAATACGAAACGTCCACTCGTCAATCTGATCGTGCCACCAGGGTGGGTTTCATGTGCGATGAGAAGAATCATATAAGAGTCGTGCGGGCTTATTCAAATGCGTATAATAACCAATCTTTCTTTGCTGATATATTTTCATCGGAGACGAATACATGGAGGAAGGTGGAGGTCTTCTATCCTGAGGGCAAGAAACTTGGGTTTCAATTCGATGAAGATCATGAGAATGCTGCATTTTCTTTGGATGAAACTTTTTTTATGCACGTCGGATTCGATGATATTATTATAGCTTATAGATTCTCAGAGGCAGCAGAGCGATGCCATATAGTTCAGCTCCCACCAAAGGAGTATTTTAATTATGGCTGCCATGATAGCATAGCATTTGGGGTGACTAGCCAAGGGTCTTTGAGGTTATTGACAATATCTTATCATCCTCCTCATAAACCCTACTGCAGTTCTGTTGACGGATTCGTGGGAGTTTTTGAATGCAAAGACTATGAGAGGGGAGAGTGGGTGCGGAAGGGCTTCATTAATTGGTCGGATTTTGATTTTCTTGGGGATAATGGTGCTGATCCTCGAGTTATGCGTTTTTCTGAAGTTGGGCGTGTGACCGAGTTTATGCTTGATATGTTTTTTTTGCCTCGTGCTGTAGGCTTTGATCCCAACGATGAAGATATAGTCTACTTTGCTCGTCAATTTGATGAGGATGAGAGTCATGAAGGTGTGTACTCGGCCAATTTAAGGTCAAAAGAGATTAAGGTAGTTGATGCAACAACCTTTGAACCAAAAGTTTTTGTCCAGGGTGCCTTCCCTATAACACTAGGCCAGATTCCTACATCGCTTCCCACACCTAATCGTCCACAAGTATAGGAAGATCCTCTGCTCTTTGTTGTTTTTATTTTCTTTATCATAATGTATTAATTCCTGAAAAAAAAAAAGATTTCGTTTGGTTTCTTTGTTTTATTTTATTTCACTGTCTCAATCTTTTGTATCTCTTCTTTTATTTTTGGAATCCAATACGTCAGAAAGTAAACACGAACTGAAAGAGGAGGATTATTAATTTCTGGAATGGTTCGTCCTATCGTCATAAACTGTGTCTCGTTGCTTTGGTCTAAGGATTGCTTCTCCCTCTCTAATTCTATTGTGCCTTCTTTCAACCTCTCTAGTTCCTCCACAGTATGGAAAAACATTGTTCCTTCTAAACGATAAAACATGCGGCTCGTTCAGAATCAGATGGTATTGGAGATGCATCAATTCCCCTCTGGCACTTTGTTTTGACTTGGTAAAGAATAAATTCCTTCAATTTATCCAAATCATCCCCCCTCTGCAGGAACATCATTCTTTCTCTGAGTTCTTCGAGTCAAACATCAGTACTGCCCCTTGCGAATCAAATCAAGTTTAAAATTGGAAGTTGGTAACGCGTCAGTTTTTGGTCTGATGATTGGAGCTCTCTTGGCCCCTTGAGGTTGCCTTCCCCTCTGGCATCTTTCGTAACTCTTTGATGCCATCTGTCTCACTTGCAAAATTTTATACCAGTTTTGTCTCAGCCCCGATTGGCCACTGGCCTTGGCGTCGAAAACTCTACTGATGGGAAAGAGAGAATTGCCTCATTAACAACCAACTCTTCCCCGCTTCCTTCTACACCTGATAGTCTTATTTGGATTCCTGACACGAATAAGGGATACAGTGTGAAATCAGGGTATGATTTTTTAGCCAAGCTTTCATCCTCTCCTTCTCATTTCACCTATGTCTGGAGCAACTCTGTTTCCCCTAAAATCCAATATTTTCTTTGAATGGAGTTGTTACCAGAGATATGTTTTACGCCAGACGGGAATTCTTCCTGAAGGTGAGGCTAATTGCCCCTCCTGCCTTCATCATATTGAGACCTCATCTCATTTATTCCTTCACTGTAAGTTCAGTTGGCTACTTTGCCAACGTGTCTGCAAGTGGTGGGGTGTATCCTGGATCACACCGGCCAATGTTTGCCAATGTTTGCCTCTGGTACTCTCAATGGCCTTCAATTGCAGGTCACCTCCATAACAAATCGACTTGGCAAATCATTGGTTGTGCAGTGTTATTGGTCCATTTGGTTAGCACCGTGGTGATCGCTGATGCCTGCTGCGTCCCGAACTGGAAAGGATGTGTTTTTTTTTTTTTTGTTATTCTTTTGCTCCCAGATGCTTCTTTGTTTTCTCAGTGTATTTCTCAATTCCATACTGACTTGCGTCTAGTACTTTATTTTTTTTCAATAAAGTTAACTAAAATTTTTTCATTTTATATTTTCAATGTTTAATATTAGTCCCGGATAGTGTAAATGCGGTAAAAGATTTCATATTGGACCTAATAGGATCCATTCTTGAGGAATTGTACAAGTTACATGCAGTCAACATTGATCTCACACCAATTGGGATATGTTGAAACTGATACCAATAATTCCTTTGATATCCATGAAATGTGGAAGAATATTTCACTTGATTAGCATAAACACAAAATATATATTTCACTTGAGCTACAAAGTAAATTTGTAATAATTTTTTCTTATTAGATTGTTACAAAGCTATTATAGTAAATAACCAGTTCAATGCCCGCTCTTTGCTGCAGGATTTTGGCCATTATAGCAGATTAACACACTACTTTTATGGTTAAAATTATCGTTATTAATTTGTCATTTTTTTTTGAAGAAGATCAAATCAAACTTTTCTATTGCAAATCTGGTTAGGAAGATCCTAACAACTTGTACAAGACAGGACAATTGCTATACAGTATTTACAAGACAAGTCAATCAAGAGAAATGAATTCCCCGAAATGTACATAAAATTTGTAATTCATCAGAAAGTGGACGAGGCTTCAAGTGTGTCAGCCCTTGGAATCTTAGCTTCATATCAGTGCAAACAGCAGAAAGAATACTATTAGTTGAGTGTGAACAGCCTGTGAAATGTCTTCTATTGCGTTCCCGCCATATATTGTATATACACGCATTCCAACCAACACGAAGTATCATGGATTTAATGCTCTTCTTTTGCAAGTGACATTTTGCCCAATGAAATTCAGGTGACCAATCACCAACCACCTTAGAAATTGAGCAAAGGGATAGTAAACCAGGCCATATGGCTGCAGAGTAAGGACAACTAAAGAAGAGGTGATCCCGACTTTCAGCAATATGAGAACAAAACAAGCAAGTAGTAATGGATATGATCCCCCAACATTGCAGTCTAACACGGGTTGCTAATCGATCAAGGATGGCTAGCCATGCGATGAAGCTATGCTTAGGTATATGCCCGGTAGACCAAAGAAGTTTATACCAATCGACTCTGCTGTGTTTTACTCGAATTAACTCCCATGCACTTTTCACTGTAAATTGGCCTGAGGGAGAGGGTGACCAGTGAATGATATCTGAGTGTGCAGAAGGAGTTATTACAAGCTGCTTCAGATACAATTTGTGCCTGAATAGGTGATCGTGATATTGGCCAAGACCATGAGCCATTAGAAATAACATGACTCACCTTTGCATAGAGGGGAATCTTAGCACTGGCAATAGTACTTGGTCGCACCAAAGAGCTTAGTGATCCGCGAGGTAGCCAGGAGTCCCACCAAAACAAGGTATGACATTCATCACCAATAACATGTGAAAACCCATTGGAGAAGTGTTTGCAAAAATTCAATATTTTCCTGAAACTCCAGGAGCAATAAGCAGGTACTTCTATACTTCATAAGCTACGCTGTTTGATATAATAGGAATGTATCCAAGCCACCCAAAGAGAACCGACCTTTAATAGTAGATTCCATAAATTGCGAGCAATACAAGCGGAATTCGAAGACTTGAGTTGTTTGATACCAAGACCCCCTTCTTGTTCTGGCAAAGAGAGATCAGACCAAGAGACCTTTGCCTTACGAGCATTAGAAGAGTTAGGGTCCCAAAGGAAAGCAGCACAAAGACGCTCAATAATTCTGGATACTAAACAAGATAGAAATCACCAGTTGAAGCTTACCAGCGAATGATAAAAATATTGCACTCCAATGGGTGATTCGCGCTAAGATTTTGTCCACCAAAGTTTTGCAATGCTGGTATGATAATTTTCCTGATACAAGAGGCACTCCAAGATACCGAACAACTAGATTACCCTGTTTAAAGCCACACAATTGCAAGAACTGATCCCAGTGACTGTCAGAAACTCCGACAATAAACACCTCACACTTCGTTGGATTGAACTGAAGGCCAGATAACAAATAAAAGTGCTGCAAAACTTGTGTTGCAGCAGAGGCAGAGGAGAGACTACCATCTGGGAAGATCATTAGATCGTCGGCGAAACATAAATGAGTAAGTGTAATTTCCTTGCATCGAGGATGGTAGGGAAGTATGTTATCAGCAGCTGCCTTGTTGAGAAGACAAGATAGTATCTCCATCGAGAGGACAAAGAGGTAAGGGGAAAAAGGATCCCCCTGCCTCATCCCTTTACCACCGCCAAAGAAGCCACAAAGTGAGCCATTTATTGAAACTGAAAATTTTGCAGTGGAGAAGCATACCTTCAGCCAATCAATGAATTTAGCAGGAAATTCCACAGCTTCAAGAATATTTAGAAGAAAGTTTCAGCTCACAGAATCAAATGCTTTCATGAGATCGATCTTTAGAGTGCAGCGTTTAGAAATTTTCAGCACGACGATAATTGTGAACTACTTCGTGAGCAAGTAGAACATTATCTACAATCCTCCTTCCTGATATGAACGCCGATTGATTGTGACTAATAAGATCAGGGAGACACTTCTGCAATCGATTGGCTAATATCTTGGAAATGCACTTAAACAAAGTAGTGCAGCATGCTATTAGCCTAAAATCAGTCACTTTTAGTGCATTGGGAACCTTTGGGATCATGCTAATAATGGTAGAATTTAGGCCTGCAAACATTTTTCCAGAGTGGAAAAACTCCTGGATAGCTTGGATAACATCATTCCCAACAATGGACCAGGCTGATTTGAAAAATTCAGCAGTGAACCCGTTTGGGCTGGGGGCTTTGCTACTCCCAAGAGAAAACATGGTTGATTTTATTTCAGCATCTGTTATTGCAGCAATGAGCATGGAGCTTTGATTTGCAGAAACTATATGATGAAACAAGCTTTTAAAGTATGAAACAGAGCCACCAGAAATAGAATTATTAGCTTGCCCAAGGAAATCCATATAAAATTGAACAGTAGCATACTCTATTTGTCTTGGCTCTGTAAGTAAGGCTCCAGATGGAGTAAGAAGAGTTCGTATAGTGTTTTTGGCCTTTCTTGCACGAACTATGTTGTGGAAGAAACGGGTATTGAGATCCCCGCTAGATAGTCAATTGATACGGGATTTCTGGCACAAAAATGACTCCTCAACAAGTCGCAAATCAGTCAAGATGGAAATGATACACTACTTAGTGGATAACAAATTAAAATGCAGGTCTCCAGCAGAGAATAGCTGTTGAACAAAAAGGAGCTCCTGTTCTAGAAGAGTAATGCGGGAGGAGAGATCACTGTATGTTTTTTAATGAAGCTTTTTAGGAGCTAGTTTAAGCAATTTGAGTTTTTGGCCAAAGCCTAAGCATTGCAAAACCTGAAACCTGCATGTTCCAGTTAGAGGCTACTGTGGTAAGAAAATCAGAGTGTGTGGCCCAATGATTATAGAACTTGAATGGTTTTGGACCTTGAAAAGCAGCAACTGAAGTAGTAAGTAACATAGGACAATGGTTTGATATTCCTGGTGGCGGGAAATAAATAGTATTATTGGGAAAAAGAGAGAACCAGGAGGCATTGACTAGGAATCTGTCTAACTTCCTAAGAATTGGATTTATGGGGTGCCGGTTAGACAAGGTAAAGAAAAGATCCAGTATATGGATGGTCAAAGAGCCCATGAGCCGATAAACAATTGGTAAAGTCATCCATTTCCGAAGAGAGATGGGCAGTGGAAAAAAGAGATTACCAATGGGCTTGTAGCTCAATGCCACTCTTGTGTCAAAAGCACAAGAGGGGTGAGGTCTCGGGTTCGAGTCTCACTCTCCTCGACTAGTATAAAAAAAAAAAAAAGAGATGGGCAGTGGAAGAAGTAGATCCAGATGCATTAAGGATTATGTTAAAATCCCCCAGCAAGCACCAAGGGGAATTACCAACAGCAGCCGCAAATCTGCTAATGCTAGGATATAGAAATGAAGCTCTATCCCTTGCAGAATTCGCTCCATAGGCAATAGTTGCATAGCATTTGAGCTGATCACGAAGGTAACATACTGAGCAATGAATAAGTTGATCTGTAGTACCTAAGACAGTCACATCTAATCGATCAGACCATAGTAGCCAGATACGCCCAAGTCTGGCGAAACTGTAATTGTGAGAAAAATTCCAATTCAGAAGAAAATGCTTCCTAGTCTCCGGAGCATTATCAACTTGAATTTTGGTCTCTACCAAACATACAAGATCTACTAAATAAGAAAGAATACACTGCAGCACTGATGTACGTTTAGAGGGATCGTTCAATCCCTATACATTCTAGAGGAACCATTTCATTAGGGAGGTGAATGGAGAGGGACACTTGCCTCAGAAAGAGGATTCTGAGAAACCTTTATCTTGGCATTACCCTTACCTCGTCCATGCTTTGGAGGCTTAAGTTGTTGAGTGATCTCATCAACACCAGCAGCAGCTTTTCGCGGCTTTTTGGGACTGGGATTAACATTCATCACACTCGAATCAGAGGAAGTAGCAGTAAGAACAACTGGAGCATTCATCACAGTATTAGGATGACTGGTAGAGGGGATGGAATTAACAGCGGCAACAACAGGAACCTCAGAAATAGCCTTTGGAGGGCTATTACCACTAACATTAGTCACTGGTTGTGGGATATTACTGTCACTTGTCGTGGCACAATCAGGAATGATAGGAGGAATCGAATTATTATCATTCAACAAGCTTCATAGAATCAGCAGCAGCTACTTTTGGAATCCATTGCACAGAGGGCTGCTTAGTGGGGCATGCTAGATGATGATGTCCCCACTTGTGACACATGTCACAACATATAGGCTTCCAGGAATAAGAGATCTTAATTGTACGGGTACAGCCATCAAGTGCAACTGCAAGTTCATCAAGCAATGGTTTGGAATAATCAACATCAATACAAATAGTGACACGATCAGAGGAAAAAAGCTTAGAACAGTCCTGGTTCATGTGTATTGGTTTACCAATTGTGCTTGCCAAGTAACTCAACCCTTCATTAGTCATCAACTCAAATGGAACATGCTTCAATTGCACCCAAACAGGAATGACAGATGCAGAAAAATCAATTGGCTTAATATTGACATCCCATTTACGAAGAAAGAGAGGAATACCTCCAATGCGCCAAGGGCCACCTTGAAGGGCTCGAGATAGTGAGGAATCTGTGGGATACTGGAAGAGATAAAGTCCCTTCTTATAATGCGCAACAGAAACAGGGCCTTGTCTTCCCCATAACTTCACTGCCAATAGCTTGAATTAAGCCAAGTTTTGGAGGTTTACCCATGAATTGACCAATGAGACAGCATGAGTACTTCTTACGTCCTGGCTCAAGCTAATTTGGATGACATTGGAGTCCGCAGCATAGATAGGCTTGTCAAACTGCAAGGGATGGAGAGGCGGACCCTTGGCTACACTTGCCCACGAATGAGGAGAAGAGGAGACCTTAGGAAGTGTAGGTGGAAGAACAACTGGAGGAACCCCCAAATTGATTTGTTTATCCGTATTAACCCTAGCCCCCAAATTAGCAATTGCAGAGGCAGGACTGGAGGAGCTAGAATCAGTAGATTGAACCGGAAGAAGTACTGAAACCACCACATTCTTGCCGTCCAGTTGCCGCTACATATGAGTACTAGCATGGAGAAGCAAATCAATACAATCCAAATCCATAACCGTCGCCGATTTTTCTCAAAGGTTACCCGAAGAGTCCAGAATCGGTGAAGATGGTAAGACTTCATTGGTGGCCATGATGGACGGTGGAAGATGAAGAACAAGGAATGGGTACGAACAATGGAACTGATTTTCCCGAGAAAATTCGTTGAAAGAACTAAATTTCTCGAGAAAATTTTAGAGAGAGAAAGAAGAGAGAGAAATGAGTCCACCACGTTTTTCTTCTCAAAATTTAATTTGTCAATTTTATAATACACAGAAGAAAGAAGCAGCTTATTTAGTGCTTTTTTTTATTATTTTTTAAAGCAATAAACACTAATAGGCTGAATAAAACGACGACGTTAAACGTGTTCGCTCCGGTGAGGTAGCTAAGATCTAATATATACTTATATGTTGCTCTATATATAACTTAAACATTAAGAAATTATCACAGAGACAAAAAAAAAAAAGTACAACTATAATATTATAATTTACAATTTGATTGATTTATATATGAATTATGTATAAATTTTCAATTTTCAAAATCTACTCTACAAAATAGCAGTCAACTAATTCAAGAACCAAGTAAGTAGAAATTAGGAAACTACCAAAATCAAATCTAATTCATAACAATCTAGACATAATCTTTAGATAAGGTGTTGATCTTTAAGCTCCATTGACCTCTCAGAATATGCTCCTTTACTAGATATTCATGACTATTTTTTCTCCGGTGCTCATCCTTTTCTTCTTCCTCTTCATCATTATCATCATCTTCTTTCTTTTCTTTCTTCTGATATATTTTACCTTGGACGCTCCACTTTCCACTTTAGTAATCCACCAGCTCCCAAACTCTGACAAAACCGTTTTCCAAAGAGCTAGCACCATCGAGAATAAAATGAGGGCAAGACAGCTGCAACAACCTTGGGGAATCCTGATACACCCCAAATGCTATACTTGTGACCCGTGCCACTGGATCTTTGGGCATAGTAAATATATGGCAGCATTCTGGCTCCAACAAATTGTAAGCAATAACACTGTTTTTATTGTTCTGCTTAAAAAGAGTGCTATTTCCAGCAAAAGACACTTTGGTACCTGCTATAATTGTCCACATTTAGGCAGAACTTGCAGTTATAAGGATGTGAAACCACCACCTGGCTCCATCGGTTTGTTTCGGTTGAGAATATCTCAGCTTCGAACACGTAATCGAATTGATCCTTTGTGCAGATGCGAACTACTATGAAATTTTTCTCGACGCACATTAGACCTACACAACCTATGTCGTTGTAATAGTAAATCTCGTGATATTTCTCAGGGAAAGGTGGGGGATAGCAACCCATTGTTGCGTTAGTGGATTGCAAAGGTTATAGATTCTGTCCTCAAACTTAACAGGTTGGCATAAGATTAAGTCATTGTACGAGGCTGCGATCCGAAGCGAGCCTGGCAATAATGGTGTTGGGTTCGGTTCACCCGCCGGTTACAGCTAAAGAAATCCTACTTTTTTTTGTAGATGTGGAGGCTTACAGCCCTTGTACTAAGCTGAAATCAACAAAGGAATACATGCACGAGGGTAAGAAGCCCTCAAAGTCCGCCTTAAAAACATCAAATCTATAAAGTTGGAACTGAATAAAAGTTTTTCTTTAAAACATCAAAACAGAAAGTTGGAACTGAATTGAAAAACAACAAAATCCACGGCAGATTTAGACGATTTTTTTTTTTTATGCTAAACGATGTTTTATTGAAGTTTTAACATATTTACAAGGGAATGAAGCTTATACATCGAAAACCATAGGGATGGAACAGCTGTTACAAAGAACCAAGGAAACAATGCAAATTATGGCGATATGAGCAGCTTAAAGTTCCTCTTTGGCGCTTTCCAGTTTTTGACGGTTTCAGCAGTAGACAACACCATGGAAGTGCTAAAAGGAAATTCTGGTTGTAGAGCTCGAAGCCAAAACACTGCATGGACAATTGCCAAATCTGCAACTCTATCAACTCCTGCTGAAGCGCTATTAAAAATTCTGCGGTTCCTCTCAAGCCATATCGATCGCAGAGAAGACACACCAACTAGAAACCAGAATGAGCGACTACATGTATATGGGGAAATGAAGGTCCACTGGGCAAGAAAGTCATCCAAAGATGCAGGAGCACACCAGGACACCCCCCACCACCTGCTTAATCTGGACCAGATTTGCCGCGACATTGGACAATTTAGTAGCAAGTGGTCCCTTGTTTCGAGATTAGTATTACAGAGGGGGAATATGGAGTCTGCCAAAGAGATAATTCCTCTACTTCTTAGATTATCCTTAGAAGGTATGCCGTTAGAAAGAGCAAGCCATAACCAACACTCCACATTAAAAGGTGGTAATGAGAACCAAATAAAAGGTTTGTCCCTTTTGTATCCAAGCTGAGAATAAATGAATTCCCTACCCGACTTAACTGAATACAAGTGATCCTGCGAATAACTCCACACCCTACAGTCTGCTTGTGAAGGTTGTCTTTGGATATTCTCAATAGTAGATCTCAGGTTATTCAGCTCATCAGCTTCCCATTCCCAAAGAGCGCGACACCACGATTTAGTCCACAAAGAAACCTGAACAGAAAGCTCCAAGCAATCCCTAACTGAACCTTCCTTGTAGGTGGATATAGAATAAAGCCTAGGGAACAAATCTTTGAAAGCACCTAGTCCGGACCAATTATCTCTCCAAAAAGCTACATTCTCACCCGTTCCAACCTGAATGTATGATCCTCTCAAAAGAGCAATTCCTGATTGACTTGCAATCGAACCCGAGCAATTAATATTTGACCAAACTGAAGAGCATTTTCTTGCTGAAAAAAGTAGGGTCCAGATCAGAAGTATTCTCTAAGCATTTGTTTCTTATCAAAGGCTTCCAAAGCTTTTCAAATTGGCTAGTGTAAGACCATAGCCATTTGAAGAGTAGGCACTGATTCATAATCCTGAGATCGATGATGCCCAAGCCACCAACATCCTTTGGGATTGCAATTTTCTTCCATGCAACAAAGCATGTCTTTCTATTGCTCTCCACACCACTCCAAAAAAACTTTCGAACAATGGATGTCAGCTTCTTTGCCACTGCAACAAGTAACTTGAAAAAAGACATATAATAGGTCGGCAGTCCAGACAAGACCAATTTTATTAGTGTGGTTCTGCCACCTATTGAGAGAAATCTGCCCTTCCAGCTTTGTAGTCGTGTTCTAAACTTGTCCACAACTGGATTCCATGCATGCACTCTTTTCATATTGGACCCCAAGGGAAGCCCTAGATATGTGAATGGGAAGCACTCAGCCCTGCTATGAAGTCTACCTGCCAATTCCTGAACCTACTGCTCCCTCATACCAACACCTAGAACACTGCTCTTAAAGAAGTTGATGCTAAGCCCTGATAAAGTCTCAAATACGCGGAGGCATCTTTTCAGGTTTAACAGACAAGGTAAATCCGCTGGAGAGAACAAGATTGTGTCATCAGCGTATTGTAAAATTGAAGTTGAGATATTATTAGCAGTGATGGGTTGGATCAGGTGAAGTGATGTTGCTTTCTTAAGGATAGAGGATAGACCTTCAGCAGCAAGGATAAATAAGAAAGGGGACAAGGGGTCACCCTGTTTAAGTCCACGACCCATTGAGAATTCCTGTGAGGGGGATCCATTTATTAGGACTGAAAGTTTGGATGAAGACATGCACTCGAAGCACCAGTCACTCTGTAATTGTGGTGAATGTCTGCCATGAAGCAGATATAGACGATTATTTCAAGAGTATAATTTGATAGCTGATATATTTAGTTCTCAACCTTATCCCCAACCTTATCCTAAAAAATGTGGCACAGACACAAGCAAAATTGAAATGGCAGAATAGGCTCGTGTGACAAGATACGCATGTCAGGAGATCCTCGGAATTGCAGATCCTCGGAATTGCTGTAGGACAATGCCTCAGTAACGGAATCTGGAAGGCAGCTTCAGCATAATCACCAGGAGGTATGGTTCCATCCACTAATTTAACCTCTTTGGTCCTCAAGTTGCATGAGTAGACGAATGCATGCGCTTGTTTTTCCAGTAGCAAATTGTACAATATCTTCATCATAAGGATCCAGAGAGAGAGGATATAGTTCTGGACAATCAGATTCAAACTCCTTCTTCAATATAGCATCATCATAAATAATTTCCTTCCAATAAGCCTCTCCCTTGAAGCTCCATTGTCCTCTGCGATGCTCCTTCTGTACTTCCTCCTCATCTGATTCTTCTTCCTCCTCCTCCTCCTCCTCCTCTTCTTCTCCTGCTACTTCTTGTTGTACAACTGTTTTCAATGTTATTTGCTTTTCCCTTAACGCACCACTCTCCACTATGATACTCCTCCAGTTCCCAAACTCTCAAGAATCCATAAGAAAGAGCATCAACAAAACCTTCCGGCAAAGATAGCTGCAACACCCTCAGAGACTCTTTAGGAAACCCTTGATATACCGCGAATGTTATTCTACTGAGCGTTGCCACTGGATCTTCCGGCATAGTAATTATATTGCACCGTTCTGGCTCTGAGAAATCGTAAGCCATAATATTGTTACTACCGTTTTGAATGAAGACAGTACCATTCCAGCAAAAGACATCTTGGTAAATGACGGATATATGGTGTTTCATCCGGAATCTGAGGTTGTAGGGATGCTCGATCGTCACCTCCCTCCATTGGTTTGTTTCGGAGGAAAAAAACTCAGCTGTGAATAACCTAAGAAAATGCGGTGCGTGGATGCGAACCACCATGCACTTGTTCTCATTGCGCATCAGACCTATCCCCAAATCAAATATGCGATCGGCGTCCTGGTATTTTTCAGGAAAAGGTGGGATATGGCAACCCATTACTGTGTTAGTGGATTGCAAAGGTAGTAGACTCCATCCTGAAAAAAATAATGGTGGCATAAAAGTAAGTCCTTGTATGATGCTGCAATCCGAAGAAGTCCTAGCTGGAAGCAAGGCAGAAACTCAAGATTGAATCCTGATGATTGCCCTATTTGGTTGCTGCTACTTATCACATGCTGCACTGGGAATGGCTCAGAAGGCCTAGCAGGGAAACGGATTAGGATTAGGGCAAAGCGTACCAGGAGACGATCCTTCAGGGACTTCAGGAAAAAGGGTGTGGAGATCAAAGAACGCCAATTCTTGCATACGAGCGGACACTGAAAGTCAAATTTCGCAGAGGGTAGTCTCAGGAGGATTTCCATCAGTAAGGAATCAGGCAGTTCTTGGATGGAAGATGCTGCTACTGTTGGCTTGCCTACTACCATCGTTGTTGTCGGCTGCAACATTTTTGTCACGCCCCTGAACCTCTATATAATGGAAATAGGAAAAAAAAAAAAAAAGAAAAGGAATTTTTGCCACGGCCCGAACCTGTAGTATGAAGAGAAAATAGGGAAAAAAAAAAAGGAAAAAAAAAAAGGTATATGTTTTGAGACTTGAATCTGGGTGCGTCAGTAAAGTAGACATATTGTTTAACTCTGCCAAGCATAACACTTTGTTTCAAAAACGTGCATCGTAGCGAATAATTAGCTGATGAAAGTTTGAGCTGGTTTAAAATTATTAATTGAACTTAGACAGGAAATATTACATTCTTAAACCCGGCCCGGCCATTCACCTATTATAATGGCCATGTCCGGGCTTTAGAGGTCTAATCGGGATTCAATTGGTTCTGACGGGTACTAGAATTAATAGTGAAGAAAATTTATTTTCCTTTAGAAATCGTCCAAAAAAGATGGCCCCACAAAAATAAAACTGTAGAAATTTTGATTCTTTTTTTTATGAAAAAAAATAATAATTTTTTGATGAAAAGAAATTTTGTTTCTTAAGGACAGACAAAGAGAAAACAAGGGAAGGAAGAGAGGAAAAAGGGAAAGAAGTGAAAAAGAAAAAAAAAAAAGAAATTGCATGAGAATTAGCTAGAAGGAAGTAGAAAAAACTAGGAAGATGATGAGGATGAGGCTTGGATGCTTGGTGAGCTGCGTTTCAGGTCTGAAACCAGCAAAAATGGCTGCATGAGGAAGGAAGAAGACTTCGGGATTACACTTTGGTTCCTCTATTTTTGTTAAATACTGATTGGTCTTTATAGTTTAGTCCTTAAGGTTGTTGATCAGAAATGAGACGATCAGAGGATTTTTATTAACTTATTGAGGCTTATTGAACAGATTTGGAGTGGTACAATTAAGAAGGCAATATGGTAGGAGATGCTTAAGGATTAAAATTTTTATTAAAGAAGAATCAGTACGTAATAAAAATCCGTCTTGAAAGCATTAAAACAGAATAAAAGTGGGAACTCATATGAACAGATAGAGAAGCATGCACAGCTAAGCCATCCGCGCAGCCTTATTAGCCCCTCAGTAAGTGTGGTGAATGTCCACCTGCCACGAAGAAAAATACACATTTCATGAGTATAACTTGATAACGCTAGGAGACTAACTATTACTCCCTCTGATCCACAATAGATGACGTTTAAGGTATTTGCACTCCCATTAAGGGAAGCATTAAATAGATCTATTTTCATTAAATTTTGATATTTAAATTACTAATCTATCCTTTTTATTCTCCCAAGAAATAAAAGCATGGGTAAATAAGGAAGTAGTTAGGAAATAGTTGTTAATTAAATATGGGTAAATATGGAAAAAAAATTTAATGCTTGCTAAACGTCATATATTCTGAAACAAAATTAAAAGTCTTAAGCGTCATCTATTGTGGATCAGAGGGAGTATAGTTTAAACCTGACTATATTTAACGTCCTGAGTTAGAAAGAAGAAAAAGAAAGGCAAACAACAAAATTCAAATGGCAGGATAGGCTCGTCTTACAAGATAAGCATGTTAGGAGATCCTCGGAATTGATGTAGGACATTGCCTCAATAATGGAATCTGGAAGGCCCCTTCAACTTTATCTCCAATAGGTATGGTTCCATCCACTAATTTAACCTCTTTGGTTCTCAAGTTGCATGAGTATGTTAGTGTAATATGTCCAAAAGCCAATCAATGGATGTTTATTTGTAATCATGTATACACATTAAGGTTATTCCAATAAATATCGTTTATGAGATAAACACTTGGACATAATTATAACCCTAGAATATTTATATATTCTTAAATGTCCCTAGTCGATTATTATTATGGATGGGTTGTAATAATAAATTAAGACTAGCGTATGTTGAGAATTATATGAGATATGAATTCTACATACAGGTACAAGTTAGAGAACTTGTGGACTAGACCGACCCACATAAGAACGCTACATGGAACGTTATAGGATTGTCATTAGCGGTTTTTATATGTATTGTTCTTAGACCTATGATCATCAAGATTCCCAACATATGAGTCGTATACTTTGATATTACTCTTGGCTATTTCGTAAACGAGTAGACTTAGTGTAATCATTGGGTATATGATAAATGTGTAGTAGGTTTTGTATGATCCAGAGGGGATTCGTCCAACCCATATAACGGGTATATTATCGGATGGTTTCTTGATAGAGTTGAACCGAAAATGCATGGCCATGCTCGGATTATGATATGGTGATATCATAGATATCCGTTTTACGCGGTTAACTCGACGATCAAGAAACCGAGATTGAACATATGCAAGATTGACATATTCCATGTCTCGTGTTTAATCTTGATAATGGGATGAAGGGACGATGACATGTTTCCGAGGCATATTGAATCAGTACTGATCTTGTCGTTCGGGTAGCAATGATGTGTTGCTAGACGCCACTCTTTGCTTATAATTGTAAAATGAGATTTTACAATTATTGCCGAACGTTACAAGTGCCTACAGGGTCACACACATAGAATCGTTGATTCGAGCAGGTGGTTGAACCGTGGTTGGACCAAGTTAGTGATGTGATGAGTGTTTATACATTAGTGGAGACATGGTTATGTGGAGACATAATCATAAAAGATAATGGGCCAATATGTTGGCCATTATCCCATTGTCTCTTAGCACTAATTGGGGGTAGAGTAATCAGATTACTCTTGACCCTTCTCACTCTCTCTTGCATTCTGAATTTTGGGTTTTTCAGAGTAAGAAACACACACACTTCTTCCTCTTTTCTTTGTGAAAGAAAGAGATACCATAAACACCACATATAGCTCCCAGAAATCCGTAGCTAGCACTACGGTTCGGGAGTGCTCGGGGGTTGGGAATCGTGAGACGATTCCGGCTTTTGATTGACGGTTCGTGTGGATACCATAGAGGAGCACGTTATGCTTCCGGCTCAAGCTGATTCGGTTCATCAGTTGGGTGAAAGACCTCAACCGCTTCAGGTATGTTCGTTTTTGTTATTCGGTTTAGCTACCCTTCACTTGGATCCTCCATGTGTATCCGGTTTTTCCGCTGCGTATGTTATTTCATTTGATTGTCAATTTGCATGCCCGGATACTTACAGTGGTAGCGAAGCATCTTGTGAAGTTCTAAACCGAATTATGTGTTTATATGTTATATGTGATATAGTATGAACATGCTAGTATATGTGATATGCTGAATTCATTTGTATATGTGATGTGCTAAATGAGTTATTGAACATATTGACATTGTGTTTTTGTTAAAAGTTTTTTGACAACAAGCACTTGATTAGTATGTGATATCAATCAAGATGTTCATGGCAGTAAGTCGAAGAGTTCGACTAAGAAAAATCGAGTGTTGGTTTTTGTATAGAACGATTGTCGTTCTAGTACAGCTAGGCCATAACATCGATGTTGGTGAGACCAACATCGATGTTAGTATGAAGTTTAGCCTTGGCTGAACCTTCACAACATCGATGTTGTGTGACCAACAACATCGATGTTCTGATGAAGTTTAGCCTCGGCCGAACGTTCACAACATCGATGTTCTCATGCAAAACTCTCAAAAACATCGATGTTCAAGAGTTGAACATCGATGTTATTTGAGCTCGGCCAAATTGGTTTGAAGTTCCAGAACTCTCATAACATCGATGTTCAAGATTCCAACATCGATGTTCTTGAGTTCCAGAAGTTCAAACATCGATGTTTAAAGTTCTAACATCGATGTTAAAATGCTACTGCCAAAATTTTGAACTTTCGAAATTCTCAAAAAATCGATGTTGAAAAGTTGAACTTCGATGTTATTGAGCTACTGCCAAATAGTTTGGAGTTCAAGTTACTCAAAACATCGATGTTGAAGTGTTGAACATCGATGTTCTTGAGCCTCGGCGAGGTGGTTGGCGAGAATCAGATTTTCACAACATCGATGTTCACTTGTAATTTTGGTTTCCAAATTTACAAACATCAATATATGATTCATCAAGAACATGCATGTAATGTATTGGAATAATATATTGATGAAAATATTAAATTCTTCTTGTGTTGCCTTCCATGATAAGCACTCATCATTGCTTAGATCAACACTTGGTAGGTTTTGCCAAAGCAAGGTGCCAAAGTTTATCATAGCAAGGCGCGACGCGATAATTGTAATATCGGAACTGCTTAGTATGGTGTTGAACTTAACTAGGTCATCCTAATAGGATTAAGGACTTAGAGGCAAGGAGTTGAGCTAAGTCTATGAGATAGACAAGAACAAGTATTGTTCACTCAACTATCCAAGAGTTACATGAGATGTAATTGACAAGAGTTGTCTACCTAAATAACTATGAAGTAAGCGATCAGCCAAAGCTGACTTATCTAGTAAAGAAATATGGATCTTAGCCTACTTATATGATTGTCTTGATTTATATAGTAGGAGCATCATTTAATAGAATTCCTTATTAAACGATTTTGTATGCATGACTCTTATTTGTGTGAGTTGATCATTATTGTAGAATTTCCATGGCACAAAACACTAGCACAATGTTATTGCGATCTGTCCTTGAGAAGGAAAAGTTGAATGGGAATAACTTCCTAAAATGGTATCGCAACTTGAGGATAGTCCTCAAACAAGAAAAGAAGTTGTATGTCCTCGAAGGGCCTGTTCCGGATGAACCGGCGCCTAGTGCTCCAAGGGCAGAAAGGGATGCTTACAAGAAGCACCTTGATGATGCATTAGATGCAGCATGCCTTATGCTTGTTAACATGGACTCTGAGCTTCAGAAGCAACATGAGAACTTGGGTGCATTCGATATGATCGAACATCTGAAAATGCTTTTTGAAGAGCAAGCTAGGCATGAGAGGTATGAGACCTCTAAGGCATTGTTCCAATGCAAGATGGCTGAGTCATCACCCGTGAGACCTCATGTGCTCAAAATGATTGGATACATTGAGAGCCTTGAGGGTCTTGGTTTTCCTTTGTAGAAGGAGTTGGCTGTTAATCTAGTCCTGCAATCGTTGCCGGATAGTTACAGCCAATTTGTCATGAACTTCAATATGAATCATCTTGACAAATCATTGTCTGAGTTGCTTAACATGTTGGGAACAGTTGAGCAACAAATGAGGGCAAACAAATCCAACATTATGATGATTGGAAAAGGCAAAGAAAAGGGTAAAGCAAAGTTTAACAAGAAGAAGAAATGTGCCAAAAAGTTTGGTGCATGTGCATCTTCCTGTGATCATGTGCTGAAACCCAAGGGTGGTATTGCAAAGGAAGGACATTGTTTCCATTGCAATCAACCGGGCCATTGGAAGCGAAACTGCCCTGTTTACTTTAAAGAGGTGAAGAAGCACAAGGGAAGTAAGACTTCCACTTCAGGTATCTTCGTTATAGAAGCTAATATCTCTATCTCTGCATCATGGGTATTAGATACCGGATGTGGTTCTCACATTTGTGTAAATATGCAGGAACTGAGAAAGAGTAGGAGATTGGCAATGGGTGAGATAGACCTGCGCGTGGGAAATGGAGCAAGAGTTGCTGCATTAGCCGTAGGAACTTACTATCTGACCTTATCGAGTGGTTTGGTTTTAGAACTGGACAATTGTTATTATGTACCGACCATAAGCAGGAATTTGATTTCTGTGTCTTGTCTTAACAAGAAAGGTTTTTCATTTGTAATAAAGGACAACTGTTGTTTTATTTATTTCAATGATGTTTATTATGGTGGTGCGTGTTTAAGCAATGGTTTGTATGTTCTTAACTTAGAAACCGCAATCTATAACGTTAATACGAAGAAGGTTAGAATGAACGATTCTAATGAAACCTATCTTTGGCATTATCGATTGGGCCATATAAACGAGACTCGTATATCTAAACTCCATAAAGATGGACTTTTAGACTCATTTGATTTTCAATCATTTGAGACTTGTGAGTCATGTTTGTTAGGCAAGATGACGAAGGCTCCTTTTACCGGTAAAGGTGAAAGAGCTTCGGACTTGTTAGGTCTTATACATAGTGATGTATGTGGACCGATGTCGACACAAGCTAGAGGTGGATTTCAATACTTAATTACATTTACTGACGATTTCAGTAGGTATGGCTATGTGTATCTAATGAGACACAAGTCAGAATCCTTTGAAAAGTTCAAAGAATTCAAGAATGAAGTACAGAATCAACTCAGCAAGAGTATTAAAATGCTTCGATCAGATCGAGGAGGTGAATACTTAGGCTGAGAATTTGTTGATCATCTAAAAGAGTGTGGTATACTATCACAGCTCACTCCACCGGGTGCGCCTCAATGGAATGGTGTATCCGAAAGGAGGAATAGAACCTTGTTAGACATGGTTCGTTAGATGATGAGTCAAGCTGACCTTCCTTCTTCATTTTGGGGACATGCATTATTGAGTGCTGCATTTACACTTAACCGTGTTCCATCTAAATCCGTCGAAAAGACACCATATGAGATATGGACTGGGAGGCGTCCCAATTTGTCTTTTATGAGAATTTGGGGTTGTGAGGCTTACGTGAGACGTGAAGCATCAAATAAACTCGGCCCTAAATCCAACAAGTGCCTCTTTATAGGATACCCTAAGAAAACTAAAGGGTATTATTTCTACAATCCCACCGAGCACAAAGTGTTTGTTGCTCGGACTGCTATTTTTCTAGAAATAGAATTTATTTCTAGAAGAATCGGTGGAAGGAAAATAGAACTCGAAGAAGTTCGAGACATTGAGGCTGAGATGGAACAAGGACAGGAGCCACAAGATATTGTGGATGAGAATCCTGTGCCTGTAACACATGAACCGCGTAGATCGGGTAGGACTCGGTACGAGCCTAAGAGATATGGATTTCTCATGACTCATACTAGGGACGTGATGCTCATAGAAGAGGATGAGCCCACTTCCTATCAGCAGGCCATCACGGGTCCGGACTCTAAGAAGTGGCTAGAAGCCATGAATTCTGAAATAGAATCCATATATCAAAACAAGGTATGGACCTTGGTTGATCCACCTGAAAGGGTAAAACCCATAGGGTGCAAGTGGGTCTTTAAGAAAAAGACCGACATGGATGGTAATGTGATTACCTATAAAGGGCGATTGGTGGCAAAAGGTTTAAAGCAAGTTCATGGTATTGACTATGATGAAACTTTCTCACCAGTTGCCATGGTAAAATCCATCCAGATTCTATTGGCTATAGTGGCATACTATGATTATGAGATATGGCAAATGGATGTCAAAACCGCTTTCCTTAACGGAAATCTTTTAGAGGATGTGTACATGACACAACCTGAAGGTTTTGTCGATCCAGAGAATGCCAATATAGTATGCAAGTTGCAGAAATTCATTTATGGATTGAAGCAAGCTTCTAGGAGTTGGAATCTTCGTTTTAATGAAGTGATCAAAGAGTTTGGTTTCATTAAGAACGAAGATGAACCATGTGTTTACAAGAAGGTTAGTGGGAGCATTATTGTTTTCTTGTTGTTGTATGTTGACGACATCCTACTCATTGGGAATGACATTCCGACACTACAGTCTGTAAAGGCTTGGTTTAGGGAAGAATTTCTCAATGAAGGACTTAGGAGAAGCAGCCTATGTGTTAGGCATAAAGATCTCTAGAGATAGATCCAAAAGGCTTCTCGGGCTAAGTCAGAGTACATATATTGACAAGGTGCTAAAGAGGTTTAGCATGCAAGATTCCAAGAAAGGATTCTTGCCCTTGTCACATGGCGTAGCTCTCTCAAAGAATCAATGTCCTAGTACGACTAAGGAGAGAGAGCGGATGAGTAAGATTTCTTATGCTTCTGCAATAGGATCTATCATGTATGCCATGCTATGTACTCGACCGGATGTCGCTTATGCTTTGAGTGTCACAAGTAGTTAAGAACATTCTTAAGTACTTGAGAAGGACTAAGGATGCATTCTTGGTTTACGGAAGCGTGGCTGAGCTTGTTGTAAAGGGTTACACAGATGCTAGCTTCCAAACCGATAGGGATGATTTTAGATCGCAGTCAGGTTATGTGTTTTGTCTTGGAGGTGGTGCTGTATGCTGGATGAGTTCAAAGCAAGAGACAGTTGTTGATTCTACAACCGAGGCTGAGTATATTGCTACCTCAGATGCAGCGAAAGAGGTTGTTTGGATCAAGAAGTTCGTAACTGAACTTGGGGTAGTTCCGAGCATTGAGAGTCCGATTGAGCTCTATTGTGATAACAATGGGACAATCGCATATGCTCAGGAACCTAGATACCACCAGAGATCCAAACATATTCTCCGACGCTATCATCTTATTAGAGAGATCATAGATAGAGGCAATGTCAGACTGTGCAGAGTTCCATCTGAGGCAATGTCATGGTTCGTAACAGAAGCATGATGGTCATGCTGCGTCCATTGGTATTTGATACATATATGATTGGCTTTAGTGCAAGTGGGAGATTGTTAGTGTAACATGCCCAAAATCCGATCAATGGATATTTATTTGTAATCATGTATACACATTAAGGTTATTCCAATAAATATCGTTTATGAGATAAACGCTTGCACATATTTATAACCCTAGAATATTTATATATTCTTAAATGTCCCTAGTCGATTACTATTATGGATGGGTTGTAATAATAAGTTAAGACTAGCGTATGTTGAGAATTATATGAGATATGAATTCTACATACGGGTACAAGTTAGAGAACTTGTGGACTGGACCGACCAACATAAGAACGCTATATGGAACGTTATATGATTGTCAGTAGCGGTTCTTATATGTATTGTCCTTAGACCTGTGATCATCAAGGTTCCCAACATATGAGTCGTATACTTTGATATTACTCTTGGCTATTTCGTAAATGAGTAGACTTAGTCTAATCATTGGGTATATGATAAATGTGTAGTGGTTTTTGTATGATCCAGAGGGGATTCGTCCAATCCATATAACGGGTATATTATCGGATGGTTTCTTGATAGAGTTGAACCGGAAATGCATGGCCATGCTCGGATTATGATATGGTGATATCATGGGTATCCGTTTTACGCGGTTAACTCGACGATCAAGAAACCGAGATTGACATATTCCATGTCTCGTGTTTAATCTTGATAATGGGATGAAGGGACGATGACATGTTTCCGAGGCATATTGAATCAGTACTGATCTTGTCGTTCGGGTAGCAATGATGTGTTGCTAAACGCCGCTCTTTGCTTGTAATTGCAATATGAGATTTTACAATTATTGCTGAAAGTTACAAGTGCCTACAGGGTCACACACATAGAATCGTTGATTCGAGCAAGTGGTTGAACCGTAGTTGGACCATGGTTCGACCGGGTGTGGTTGGACCATGGTTGCACCATGGTCATTTTGGGCTGGTTTGGTTTAGTTATTGACAGAATTATTGGACCAAATTAGTGTTGTGATGAGTGGTTGTACATTAGTGGAGACATGGTTATGTGGAGACATAATCATAAAAGATAATGGGCCAATATGTTGGCCATTATCCCATTGTCTCTTAGCACTAGTTGGGGGTAGAGTAATCAGATTACTCTTGACCCTTCTCACTCTCTCTTGCATTCTGAATTCTGGGTTTTTCAGAGCAAGAAATACACACACTTCTTCCTCTCTTCTTTGTGAAAGAAAGAGATACCATAAACACCACATATAGCTCCCGGAAATCCGTAGCTAGCACTACGGTTCGGGAGTGCTCGGGGGTTGGAAATCGTGAGACGATTCTGGCTTTTGATTGACGGTTCGTGTGGATACCGTAGAGGAGCAGGATATCGTTCCGGCTCTAGCTGATTCGGTTCATCAATTGGGTGAAAGACCTCAACCGCTTCAGGTATGTTCGTTTATGTTATTCGGTTTAGCTACCCTTCACTTGGATCCTCCATGTGTATCCGATTTTTCCGCTGCGTATGTTATTGCATTTGATTGTCAATTTGCATGCCCGGATACTTACAGAGTAAACACGAGCACAATCGCTCCACCTGTCAGTAGCAAATTGAACAATATCTCCATCGTAAGGATCCAGAGAGAGAGGATATAGTTTTGAAACATCAAATTCCAACTCCTCCTTCAATACAGCATCACCGTAAATAATTTCCTTCCAATAAGCCTCTCCCTTGAAGCTCCATTATCCTCTGAGGAGCTCCTCCTGTAGTTCCTCCTCCTCCTCCTCTTCTTCTCCTGCTACCTCTTGTTGTACCACTGTTTCATTGTCATATGATTTTCCCCTAATGCTCCACTTCCACTGTGATACTCCTCCAGTTCCCAAACTCTTAAGAATCCACAAGAAAAAGCATCAACAAAGCCTTCAGGGAAAGATAGCTGCAACACCCTCAAAGACTCTTTAGGAAACCCATGATGTACCCCGAATGTTATGCTAGTGAGCATTGCCATTGGATCTTCCGGCATAGTAATTATATTGCACCGTTCTGGCTCTGACAAATCGTAAGCCATAATATTGTTACTACCGTTTTGAATAAAGACAGTACCATTCCAGCAAAAGACATCTTGGTAATTGGAGGATATATAGTGTTTCATTCGGAATCTGTGGTTGTAAGGATGCTCAATTGTCACCTCCCTCCATTGGTTTGTTTCAGAGGAGAAAAACTCAGCTGCGAATGACCTAAGAAAATGCGGTGCGTGGATGCGAACCACCATGCACTTGTTCTCATTGCACATCAGGCCTGTCCCCTGACCATATTTGCCACATGGGTCGGTATTTTTCGGGGAAAGGTGGGATAGCAGTCCATTGTTGTGTTCGTGGATTGCAAAGGTAGTAGATTCTATCCTGACAAACATAATAGTGGCATAAAAGTAAGTCCTTGTATGATGCTCCAATCCGAAGAAAGCCTGGCTCGAAGCAAGGCAAAAACTCAAAATTAAATCCTGTTGGTGATGATTGGCTGACTTGGTTGCTGCAACGTACCACATGCTGCACCGAGTATGGCTCAGAATCACTAGAAGGAAAAAGGATTAGGATTAGGGCAAAGCGTACCAGGAGACGGTCCTTCAGGGACTTCAGGAAAAAGGGTGTGGAGATCAAAGAACGCCAATTCTTGCAGACTAGCTGACATTGAAAGGCAAATTTGACAAAGGGTAGTCTCAGGAGGATTTCTATCAGTAAGGAATCAGGAAGTTCTTGGATGGAAGATGCTGCTACTGTTGGGTTGCCTACTGCCATTGTCGCTGTCGTCGGCTGCAGCATAAGCTTACAATTCTTGGTATGGTTAGCTCCCATCTCTTCCAAAATATTGTGTATATTAAGTTTGTTAAAAACCTTAATAATATAGTTTTTTTAGACCGGATTATATATCTACGTATATGGCTTGCCTACTACCGTTGTTGTTGGTGTGGTTAGGGTTTTTGGTTTATATGTAGACGTCCTAATGTACTTACTTCTTTCCTTATTCTTATTCTCCTCAAACGACTCCCACATATGTAGCCCTAGCTCTCATCTTCCCTTAAATATTATGTATATGTTTGGTATATAAACAGGGTTTTTACACTATTAATATAGCTTTTCCTCTTTTACGAAATTTATTTGGTGCCTTTTGCCTTCGGGCCATTCTATAACTTGGTTATACCTTTTCCAATCAATCTATATATCTACCTTAGGTCGAGTATCAATTTAACCATCTAATTTTTTGAACATTTAATTAATTTAACCTTTCATCTTATTACAATTAAAGCACTCTCCGTAATCCATGCATTTCACTTATGTTGTTTTTGATATTGGCAGTATTGTAACTTGAACATGTAATTAAGGTTTTGGTTATGCCAATTTCTTTTTTTTTTTTTTTTAACAATCGAAAACTTATGCATGTCTCATTCAACCCAGAACATGTTTGATAACCCCAAAGGGGGGTTACTGACCCAATCTAGTAGGCATAGATCTTAAGTGCCGCCTTAGCTACCCAGTTCGCAACACAGTTTGCCCTTCTACCAATTCTAATAATTTCACAGTGTACAAATCTTGAAATTAATCCTAAGACTTCAGTTAAAATCGTTCTAATACTCCAAGGAGCCGTTTCCAGCCCGTGTATGACTTTCCACAGGATCATTGAGTCGGTCACTATGAATATACTTGTATATCCCCTAGTAACAGCTAGTTTGGCCGACTCTCTTAAAGCCAAAGCTTCAGCAGCTAAGGCAGACTAGCACCGTCTCCAACCTGCAGTGCCGTCACGAGGAGGAGATGTAGGTGGCGATGAGATCTGAAAAGACCCCTCCCTTGGTAGCTATATATCTTCTCTAATGCATAATTATATTTGTCATCATGGCCATATGTCAAAATCTAATTGATTAAAATTATACCTAAAGCCCTCCACATGGCAATATAAGAAGACAACAAAAATTCTATATTTTAACACCTTCTGAGGGTAAGAGCTTTATATATAGATAATAGATAGATTAAATCCGCCTGGCCATTGACCCGTTATAATGTCCAGGTCGGGGCTTTAGAGTTCCAATCGGAATTCAATTGGGTTGAACCGGTACTAAAATTAATAGTAATTTTTTTTTGGAAATAATCTAATAAAAAATCTAATCATGGGCCGACAAAGACAAAATTGTAGAAATTTAGAGAATTAGCGAGAAGGAAGTGGAAGGGAGGAAACAAAAAATTAGGAAGATGAACTATAAAGATAGAAGAAGAATAGGAAAGAAAAAAAAAAGAACTAAGAGCAATATGGTAGGAGATGCTAAAGGATCAATTTTTTTTTTTTTGCTAATGATAACTTTATTAGAGAAGAATCAATACGTAGAAAATAGAGAGAGCAATAGATTAAAGGTCCGAGCAGCCTTGGTATAAAAGCGTGGAGCACAAGATTATGCAAAATTATAAGGAGTACGATTAGGTAAGGTATTTTAGGAATTACATATAAGGTTGGCATTTCCTTTGGGGATCAATGGAGTTGTAGTGCACCCTTTCTCCTTTAAATTTCAAGGGGTCATAGATTCCTTAAAAGGTGAGTGGGATTGAGGCTGGTTTGGGATGAAAATTGTGAGTAATTTCTAAGTTCCAATGGAAAAATAATAATAATAATAATAATTCTCAGGCTTCTTATACAAAATAATAATTCTCAGGCTATATTATCCATGCACTCATTTGAACAACAACAAAATCCGCAGCAGCAGATAGAGAAGCATGCACAGCTAAGCCATCCGCAACCTTATTACCCCCTCAGTCAGTAAGTGTGGCGAGTGTCCACCTGCCATGAAGAAAAACACATATTTCATGAGTATAATTCGATAGCTTCTTTATTTTCTTCACAATCTTATCCACAAAATTTTTGGGCTTTCCCCACCTTTTACTCACAAAGAAATTGATACCTTCCATATTTAGTTTCTCACGCATACATTTAATTTACTCTAATTATGGTTGCCTCTTATTAATAGACGGTGTTTGTTTACAGGCGCTATCTTGGTAAATTTAATAAGAATTTGATTGGTCAAGATCTTAGTCAACAGGTTCCACAATTTGAAAAATTTTGAAAAAAATAGGAGTAAATCTTGTTCAAGACATGGCGACCTTAATTTGTCGATCTTCCATGTCCAGCCAATTCTGCTCCAACTCTTCGACACTATGCATCCCTGTCTAACTGTCTTATTTACCTACCGGGCCTAGGGATCATCTGGAGTCTTGCTATTACCCACACCAAACTTTATGCTCTCGATCCAAATAGGGTCTACCTATTATAGTTCTTAATTATCATATACATCCATCAGGAATACTTTAAGCCTGATGATATTTAATGCGTGGGTTACAAAGGAGAAAAAGAAAGGTATGCATTAGTCATGTACTCATCTAGTTGGATAAAGCTATAAAAATGTAACGCAAACACTCAAGCAAACAACAAAATTCAAATGGCAGAATAGGCTTACATGATAAGCATGTTAGGAGATCCTCGGAATTGTTGTGGGACATTGCCTCAATAATGGAATCTGGAAGGCATCGTAAACATAATCTCCAGGAGGTATGGTTCCATCCACTAATTTAACCTCTTTGGTCCTCAAGTTGCATGAGTAAACCCGAATCCAATCGCTGAATTTTGCAGTAGCAAATTGTACAATATCTTCATCATATGGATCCAGAGAGAGAGGATACAGATCTGGACAATCAGATTCCAACTCCTTCTTCAATATAGCATCATCGTAAATAATTTCCTTCCAATAAGCCTCTCCCTTGAAGCTCCATTGTCCCCAGGGCTGTACTTCCTCCTCCTCCTCCTCTTCTTCTAATTCTCCTGCTACTTCTTCTACTTCCTCCTCCTCCTCCTCTTCTTCTAATTCTCCTGCTACTTCTTCTACTTCCTCCTCCTCCTCCTCTTCTTCTCCTGCTACAACTGTTCCATTGTTAATTTCTTTTCCCTTGACGCACCACTTTCCACTATGATACTCCTCCAGTTCCCAAACTCTCAAGAATCCATAAAAAGCAGCAAAACCTTCCTGGAAAGATAGCTCCAACACCCTCAGAGACTCTTTAAGAAAACCTTGATGTACCCCGAATGTTATTCTAGTGATCGTTGCCGTTGGATCTTCCGGCATAGTAATTATATTGCACCGTTCTGGCTCTGAGAAATCGTAAGCCATAATACTGTAGGCATCGTTCTGAATAAAAACAGTACCATTCCAGCAAAAGACATCTTGGTAATTGACGGATATATGGTGTGACATCCCGAACCTACGATTGTAGGGATGCTCGATCGTCACCTCCCTCCATTGGTTTGTTTCGGAGGAGAAAAACTCAGCTGTGAATGACCTACTAAATTCCATTGGCTGGATGCGAACCACCATGCACTTGTTCTCATTGCACATCAGGCCTGTCCCCTCACCACATCTGGGATAGGGGTTGTGGTATTTTTCGGGGAAAGGTGGGAGAGCAGTCCATTGTTGTGTTAGTGGATTGCAAAGGTAGTAGATTCTATTCTGACAAACATAATGGAGGCATAAAAGTAAGTCCTTGTATGATGCTGCAATCCGAAGAAGTCCTGGCTGGAAGCAAGGCAGAAACTCAAGATTGAATCCTGATGATGATTGGCCTATAATTTGGTTGCTGCAACTTATCACATGCTGCACGGCGTATGGATAATGCTTGATATCTCTCTCAGGCCGCCTGATTAGGATTAGGGAAAAGCTTACCGAGAGACGGTCCTTCAGGGACTTCAGGAAATAGGGTGTGGAGATCAAAGAACGCCAATTCTTGCATACTAGCTGACATTGAAAGGCAAATTTCGCAGAGGGTAATCTCAGGAGGATTTCCATCAGTAAGGAATCAGGCAGTTCTTGGATGGAAGATGCTGCTACTGTTGGCTTGCCTACTACCATCGTTGTTGTCGTCGGCTGCAACATAGCTCTTGGTAGGGTTAGGGCTTTTTGTCACGCCCCGAACCTATATATAATAGAAATAGGAAAAAAAAAAAGGAAAAAGGACTTTTTGTCACGCCCCGAACATGTATGAAAAGGAAATGGGAAAAAAAAAAGGAAAAAAAGAAAGGTATATGCTTTGAGACTTGAATCTTGGTGCCTAAGTAAAGTAGACATTGTTTAACTCTGCCAAGCATAACACTTTTGTTTCAAAGACGTGCATGGTAGCGAATAATTAGCTGAGGAAAAGTTGAGGTGGTTTAAAATTATTGAACTTAGACGGTTTTTTTTTTTTTTTTTGATCCCATGAACTTAGAGGTATAATATTAGGTTATTAAACCCGGCCAGGTTAAAAGGTTTTTTTTATGTCCCATCACTTAATCATTTTTTTTTGTTTGTTGTCACTTTTTGTTTTTTTTTTTCACTCTTGTTTCCCCTTAACTCACAATTTACAAAGTCACGTTGTACATTTTCTTTTTTCACTCTTGTTTTCCCTTAACTCACAATTTATAAAGTCACGTTGTACATTTTACAGCCTATAACAGGTTTTATATAAAAAAAAGCCTATAACAGGTAATTGCCGTGGTGTTGACATGTGTCCAGTAGAGCCCGCATACTCTTTTTTTTTTGCATGAAAAGAATACTCTTTATTTTTTATTTCTCTTTTCTATTTTTTCCAAAAATATAATTTTTAAAACCTTAATTGAATTTAAATAAAATATGTACCTTCTAAAAGAGTAATCATATCGTATTACACCAAAACAATAAAAGAGTTTTTTTTATACGAAGCAATAAAAGAGTAATTGTATCTGTACCAAAAGAAAAAGGAAGAGTAATCGTATTTGATTTGTACCAAAAGAAAATTAAAGAGTAACCGTATTCCTCTCAATATGAATTTGTCCCAAACAACATCAGCTGCACTCTCAAATTGAAAAAAAAAAAGAAAATCTCCGCGGAGGCCACCACGCCTTGGTGGTTGAGGCGGCGGGTGAAGATCTCCGCGAAGTTGAGTCTATGAATCACAGCCACAACGCCACCGACAACGAGCTCAATAAGATTACCGGCCGAGTTCGACGCGGACAGCTTCATTGATCTTGATGAGTTCGTCGCCTTCAACCAGGGTTGCTACCGTGCTCTTCGCCATTCTCCACGTTTCTCCTCCCTTTCCTTCTTTTCTTTTCCTTTCTTTTATTTTCTTATCTTTACACAGTAGGTTATTAATCTTTTTTTCTTGTAATGCCTCAGTTTTTTTATTTTATTTTAATTAGGAACTAAAATTGGTGGATGGTGAATCTAGACCATGACTTGCAGGATGTTGGTGAGGCTCGAGGAGTGGCCAGAGGAGGTGGTTTGTGATTTGAATGTCTAGGTGCCGAATTCTTTGTGCGATGAAAGTGTTTTGATGTTAAAAACAAAATTTTTTTTAAAAAACTTGTTTAACTGGGTTGTTATTTCCCCCCGGTAAACAGTGGCAGTGGCCCAGGGGGCCACCCAAGGGGCCAAGGGTGGCCATGGCTACCCTGGAGTTTTAATTTTTTCATACAAGTATATACAAACAGTCCCCTAGATTTTTAATTTTCATCGTGATGTATATTTGGCCTCCTCTAATTTTATTTCCATACATATAAATCCTTATTATCACACATAAAATGTTATTTTGATGCTAACACATAAAATATTATATTGGCCCCTCTAAAAATTCTATCTAGCTTCGCCACTACCGGTAAAGAAATAGGAATTGTAACAGCCCCGGTAATTTTTATGTTATTACCGTCACTGTAAATTAATTTTTACAGTTAATTACCATTTAAATTAATCTTGAATAATTAATTAACGGTAATTTACGCTTCGGAATCCGAAACCGAGCACTGCCCCACGCTCGGGATTTTTCTGCGGAATTTCCGGACCCAAATTGGAATTTTTCGGGTCTAGGAATATCGAGAAAAGTCAATATTAACCCCGAGTTATCGGGCTAGGAATTAATCAAGGGGGTATTAATAATATTTTCTGGACCGGACGGGACACGACTGCATAATGCAGCCGCCATGCCCCTGTACACATGTGAAGATTGGTCTTCACTGTGATGTCCGTGAAATGCCAGTTACTGCATGTGAACTGCTTTTATTCCTCTTTCTCTTCTGCACTCACCATCAACACCTGCAATCATTCTGCAATTTACTGTCTCAGCCTACACCCTTCCTCCCTTCACAAACTGAACCAAAAAGAAAAAAAAAAAAACAAACAAAACACAACAACACCTTGCCACTAAACGCCGCCGTTCCCCCTTCCTTCTTTCTTATTTCTTTTCGTTTTCCTGCACTTCCACCGAGAGCCGCCGTGGCCGTGGGCCACTGCCGCCGTCTCGCCATCACCACTTTCGCCCTCTCCTCGCTTTCCGCCACTGCACCACGCCACCGACACCAGGCCACCGCGTCTCCACCCGCGAGCAAGGCCGACGACACCGACGAAGCCGGCCGACTTCCTCCTCCCTCGACGAGACACGCCACCGCCGTCGCCCCCTGCGTGCTGCCTTGCCGCTGCTGTACACCCCGTCGCGCTGTCTCTGCCGTGCCGACGACCTCACGCCGCCTCGCCCTGGTCCTCGACGTCGCGCCACCTGCACTCCCGAGGTGAGCACGACCCGGATGTGAGGATACGGGTCAGGAAGACCCGCGTGTGAGGAAACGGGTTTGGGTGAGTTAGGTTGGATTTGGCTTGTGGGGTTTGGGTTGTGTGAGTTGAGTTAGGCTAAGTGTTGGTTGGGTTGTAAACTAGGCTGGGGCATAGTTGGGCTAGGGATGTGGGCTTGGTCGTGAGTGGGCTTAGTGGCTGAGTTGGGCTGATGTGTTGGATTTGCTGGAATTTGAGTGGGTCGGGCTGTAGGCTGGGCGCTGGGCCTGCTGCGCGGGCCTGACCTTGGACTCCTGTTTGGAGTTTGAGTTGGGCTTGTGCAGTGGGTTGGGCCAGCACTGTCTAGGCCCGGTCCAAGGGAAAAAAAAAGAAAGAAGAAAATATAATTGTGAGGAATAAACCTGGAATTAAAAAAAAATAAAAATATAATAAATTGTGAAATAATATTTTGGGAATCTTAGGGAAATATAAACATGGAGCTAATGGAAATATAAATTTTGGAGAAGTGCATGGATTATGGAAATTGATTTTGGAAAATATATAGGATATGAAATAATTGTTAAGAGGGAAATAATTGTGGAGAATATAAATACATAGTGAGTTATAAAAATCTTGAGGGAAATAAATTAGGGAAGAGTGTTACATAGCAGGAATTGTACCGGAATAATATCCGGAAGTAAGAATAGGTATAAGAATAGTATTATTTTGACGTTTGCGAATAAACGGAGAATTGTGACGGAAATAGAGAATAACCCGGGGGAGTAACCAAGACAAGTCCGTATTTAATTTTCGTAAATACAGTAGTAGCATGACATTGCATACCACTTATATGTGCATATTATTTGTTTGATATAGGAGTTGATAACGAGCTGATACCTGAGGAGTCGGACTTGGAGTCAGTGGGACAGTTCCAAACTTGATATCGGCTAAGGTGAGGATGGATAACCTTGGATATGTACCTGTAATGCTGTGTATGAATTTGTTGTTTGCTTGAACTGTTTATTAGCTGCTATATGATTGTTGTGGAAACTGTTGATGTTACTGTTGCTATTTGTTGATGTGGTCTTGCCATGATGTTGTTGAAATATGATGTTGGTTTGTGACATTGTGAGAAAATATTGAACTGTTGATTGTGAGAATTTGGAAATAAGAAATTGTTGGCTGGTTGAGTTAGAGAAGTAAATTGTGATGATTAAAGTTGAGTTATGATGATAGAGTATTGGGGTTGGAAACTAATTGGAGATGATGATATAATTGTCACTTGGAAAGTAGAGGTACGACCCGATGGTTTGATAATTAATTCTGTGATGCTATGGTTGGTTACTTGTGTTGGTTGACATGATGATGACTGTGGTTGGGGTATACCAAATACCCAGAGGCTCGGATATGCCGAATATCCGCAGTGGCTCAGATATGCCGAATATCTGGTTAGTATGTTGTTGCCTGAGGTTGGGGTATACCGAATACCCAGTGGTATGGATATACCAAATATCCGGGATTTGAGATGTGGATTGGTTTGACCTAGCATCCGGAATTAATTACTAACCAGGTACGACCCTAGCTTGTCCAGTGATGGGCCCGAAAGATAAAATTGGTAGTAAGATAATAATTAAGCATTCTTTTGGTCTTGGTTAGTTGCTTTTAGTGGGTTTGTTGTAATGTGATTGGTTGTGTTGGCTGCTGAGAATGTTGTGTTTATTTTGAAAGTGTTACAGTTGAATATATCTCTGTTTATCCTTCGCCGGTGAGCACTTCGGACTCACCCCTCGCCTGCGGGGTTTCATCCCGTAGGTTTGGTTGATCGTAGTTCAGGTACGATGTTCGTTGGCTGCTGCTTACTTCTCCACCTGACCCGGATCCATACCC
The DNA here is from genome assembly GCA_028386065.3 of Turnera subulata. NCBI lineage: Eukaryota > Viridiplantae > Streptophyta > Magnoliopsida > Malpighiales > Passifloraceae > Turnera > Turnera subulata. The sequence continues at coordinate 83,337 of JAKUCV010001413.1, forward strand.
CGCTGCATCTGTATTTTAGTCTTCCGCTGCTTGTCCTTCTATTGTGTAATTGCTGTAGTTGCTGTATTATATTTAATGATGTTTGGATTGGAGTGTTGGCTTGAATAATGGTCCCCGAGATCGGGTGACGGACATTGTATTGAGGTTTGCCTGTAATGTATTTCGCATTGTATAACTGTCTGCTACTGTAGTTGGAACAGTTCTGGCACGTGTTTACTCTGTACGGTAAATACGGGTCGGGGCGCTTCAGGAATGGTGGCCATGGTCGATGGAGATCATGAGGAAAAAGGAAATAATAAACAAATGCACAAACTTTGAGACCCATTGGACACGTGTCATGGCCTCATTAATTCACTTTATAATAAGGAAAGAGGATAATGTATCTCAGGAAATCGGGAATAGGGGGACAACATGAATGAAAAAACAGGAGAAGGGACAATAAATGTGAAATTGATAAGCTACTGGGACACAGAAAAAATTTTAACTGACCCCGCCATTGACCCGTTATAATGGTCAAGTCAGAACTTCAGAAGTCTAATCGGGATTCAATTGGGTCTAACTAGTATTAAAATTAATAATGAAGAAAATTTATTTTTTAAAAAGTGGTCCTTAATGATTCTTAACTGAGAGAGACATAGAGAAAATAGTGGAGGAAGAGAGAAAAAAGGAAAAGAAGTGAAGAAAGAAAAACAGGAAAGAAAGAAGAAGAATATGAAAGAAAAAAAAGCAACACATTGGAGACGAAATGGAGGAAAATGATGGGGATGAGGCTTGGTGAGCTGCGTTTCAGTTCTGAAACCGCCAAAAATGGCTGCATGAGGAAGGAAGAAGACTTCGGGATTACACTTTAGTTCCTCTGTTTTTGTTAAATGCAGATTCTTCTTTATAGTTTAGTCCTTAAGTTATTTATGTTTCTATTTTACTCCTAGCGGAAAAGGTTGTTGATCAGAAATGAGACGGTCTGAGGATTATTATTTATTGAGGCTTATTGAACAGATTTGAAGTGGTACAACAATTTTTTTTTCGCTGCTAATGAAGTGGTACAACATTGATGTTAAGAAGGCAATATGGTAGGAGATGCTTAAGGATCAAATATTTTTTTTTCTAATGATTACTTTCATAAAGAAGGATCAGTACGTACAGTACAGAGAGTAATAGAATAAAGGTCCGAGCAGCCTTGGTATAAAAGCGTGGTGCACAAAATTATGCAAAATTATTAGGAGTATGATTAGCTAAGGTATTTAAATTGTTGGAATATAAGTGTGAGTTGTGCATCCCACATCGGAGACAAAGAGGCCATATGAGTAACACATAAGTGAAATGGACCCATGTACCTAATACCTTGAGGTTTTGGATTACAGAGTGGTGTACTGGTCACGAGTATGGAGCGCATTTGGGCCTCGCGTATTGTCTCCCCGGTTTTCGGGTCAACACGTGGTAGCGGAGCCGATGGTTCGGTTGGGATGGAATGGTTTGCAGGCGCATGCTTCTCCCCGGTTTTCGGGTCATCACATGGTAGCGAAGCCGATGGTTCGGTTGGGATGGAATGGTTTGCAGGCGCATGCTTCTCCCCGGTTTTCCGGCGACTCCCGGTTCTCATCATAAGGAATTACAAAAGTGAGGGTGGTTTGGGATGAGAATTGGAGTAATTTCAATGTAGAAATAATAATAATAATTATCAGGCTATATTATCCATGAAGTGGATGGTTACGGAGGAATTCATGCACGATGGAATGTAAGCCCTCAAAAATCTGCCTTAAAAACATCAAACACACAAAGTTGAACTGAATAAAAATCTGTCTTATAAGCATTAAAACAGAATAAAAGTGGGAACTCATTTGAACAACAACAAAATCCGCAGCAGCAGATAGAGAAGCATGTACAGCTAAGCCATCCACAACCTTATTAATTACCCCCTCAGTAACTGTGACCAATGTCCACCTGCCATGAAGAAAAATGCATATTTCATGAGTATAATTTGATCGCTTCTATGTATAGTTTTCAACCTCCGCAAACCTATCCACAAAATTTTTGAGCTTTCCCCACACCTTTTTCTACCCAAAAAATTGATAGCTTCTATATTTAGTTTTCATGCATGCATTTTCGTTGATTTCTCACATTTTGAGCCTCTTGTTAATTAATCGACGGTGTTTACAGGAGCTATTTTGGTAAATTAAAAAAGAATTTGAATGGTGAAGATCAAAATCTAACAGGATACACAATTAGGAAAATTTTGAAAAAATTTGGAGTAGATTTTGTTCAAGACTTGCCCGACCATTGTTGATCTCCGTGTCCAGCCAATTTTGCTCCTATAATTCCTGCCTACTGGCCCTAGGATCATCTTAAGTCTTGGAAATGCACCACTCTAAGGCTAAGGACGTCAACCTTTATGCTTTCTTTATGCTATCATTTAGGCTTTCTATCATGGCTAGATCCAAATAAGGGCTATGAGACTAACTACTATATGGTTCTTAACATACATCCACCTGGATTAGTTTAAACCTGACTATATTTAACGTCCTGAGTTAGAAAGAACAAAAAGAAAGGTATGCACAACATGAGCCTATCGTATCATTAGACATGTTAACAAATATGAAGTTGGATAAAGCTATAAAAAAGGTAAAGCACACACACAGGCAAACAACAAAATTCAAATGGCAGGATAGGCTCGTCTTACAAGACAAGCATGTTAGGAGATCCTGGGAATTGCTGAAGGACAATGCCTCAATACCGGAATCTGGAAGGCATCTTCAACATAATCTCCAGGAGGTATGGTTCCATCCACTAATTTAACCTCTTTGGTCCTCAAGTTGCATGAGTAAACCCGAATGCAATCGCTGTATCTTGCAGTAGCAAATTGTACAATATCTTCATCATAAGGATCCAGAGAGAGAGGATATAGTTCTAGACGATCAGATTCCAACTCCTTCTTCAGTATAGCATCATCATAAATAATTTCCTTCCAATAAGCCTCTCCCTTGAAGCTCCATTGTCCTCTGCGGTGCTCCTCCAGTAGTTCCTCCTCCTCGTCCTCCTCTTCTAATTCTCCTGCTACTTCTTCTACTTCCTCCTCCTCCTCCTCTTCTTCTCCTGCCACTTCTTGTTCTACAACTGTTACGTTGTTATATGCTTTTCCCTTAATGCTCCATTTTCCACTATGATACTCCTCCAGTTCCCAAACTCTCAAGACTCCATAAGAAAGAGCATCAACAAAGCCCGCCGGCACAGATAGCTGCAACACCCTCAGGGACTCTTTAGGAAACCCTTGATATACCCCGAATGTTACTCTAGAGAGCATTGCCGCTGGATCTTCCGGCATAGTAATTATATTGCACCGTTCTGGCTCAGACAAATCGTAAGCCATAATGTTGTTAAAACCGTTCTGAATAAACACAGTACCGTTCCAGCAAAAGACACTTTGGTAATTCCTCAATATATAATGCTTTAAGAGGAATCTGTGGTTGTAAGGATGCTCGATTGTCACCTCCCTCCATTGGTTTGTTTCGGAGGAGAAAAACTCAGCTGTGAATGACCTAAGAAATTCCGGTGCGTGGATGCGAACCACCATGCACTTGTTCTCATTGCACATCAGGCCTGTCCCCTGACCATATTTGTGGTATTTTTTGGGGAAAGGTGGGATAGCAGTCCATTGTTGTGTTAGTGGATTGCAAAGGTAGTAGATTCTATCTTGAAAAAAATAATGGTGACATAAGAGTAAGTCCTTGTATGACGTTGCAATCCGAACAAAACCTGGCTCGAAGCAAGGCAGAAACACAAAATTGAATCCTGATGATGATGGTTGGCCTATTTGGTTGCCACCACTTATCACATGCTGCACCCAGGCTGGATCATGCACGTTATCACTCTCAGGCCGCAAACGGATTAGGATTAGGGAAAAGCTTACCTGGAGACGGTCCTTGAGGGACTTCAGGAAAAAGGGTGTAGACATCAAAGAACGCCAATTCTTGCAGACTAGCTGACACTGAAAGGCAAATTTCGCAGAGGGTAGTCTCAGGAGGATTTCCATCAGTAAGGAATCAGGAAGTTCTTGGATGGAAGATGCTGCTACGGTTGGGTTGCCTACTTCCATTGTCGTTGTCGTCGGCTGCAGCATAAGCTTACGATTCTTGGTATGGTTAGCTCCCATCTCTTCCAAAATATTGGGTATATTAAGTTTGTTAAAAACCCTAATAATATAGTTTTTTTAGACCGGATTATATATCTACCTATATGGCTTGCCTACTACCATTGTTGTTGTCGGCTGCAAGATAAGCATAGGAATTCTTGGTGTGGTATAGGGTTTTTGGTTTTTATGTCGGCGTCCTAATGTACGTACTTCTTTTCTTATTCTTCTTCTCCTCAAACGACTCCCACATATGTAGCCCTAGCTCTCATCTCTCCTTAAATATTATGTATATGTTTCGTATATAGACATGGTTTTACACTATTAATATAGCTTTTCCTCTACAAAATTTATTTGGTGCCTTTTGCCTTCGGGCCAATCTGGATCTGGGTTATACCTTTTCCAATCTATCTACATATCTACCTTATATAGGTCGAGTATTAATTTAACCATCTAATTGTTTGAACATTTAAATAATTTAAGTTCTCAACTTATTACAATTAAAGCGTTCTGTTTCTGTAATCCATGCATGCATTTTATTTGATATTGTCAATATTGTAATTTGAACATGTAATTAAGGTTTTTGATTATGCCAATTTCTTATGATGATTCATTAATACACGTTCTTAATGTTATATGTAAACTTTGTTCGGTTAGTGGCTCATTCACTAGTTTATGGTTTTCGTATCTCTTCGGCCTGCTTGTCTAATGGGCGGCTCAGGTAGGCTCAAAAAAGATTTGCCCTATATTAAACCTGTACTCACCGTTTGGAAGTTTCCCTTTTTCTTTTGGTGAATAACTAGTATCATATAACATTATATTAAGCGAGTCCGCGTACGGGAATGAACATCATCCTGCAGCAAGCGGAGACAAAAACCAGGGGAGGATGGAACCTCCTCATATCCCAAAGCCAAAGAAAGACTAGATTGAGCTAGAGAATCAGTGACAAGGTTACACTCTCTAAGTGTAAGTATCCGGGTATGCAAACTTAGAGTTAAACACGCAGCGGAATAAAGCCCGGAACTAATAGAGGATCCATGTGAAACGGGATAAACCGAATAATAAGATTTTCGTACCTGGTTTGGTTGAGATCTTTCACCCAACTAATGATCCGAATCAGTAAGAACCGGACAAAATCCAACTCCTCTACGGTATCTGTTAGTAATATGCCCAAAAGCCAATCAATGGATGATTGTTTGTAGTCATGTATACACATTAAGGTTATTCCAATAAATATCGTTTATGAGATAAACGCTTGCACATATTTATAACCCTACAATATTTATATATTCTTCAATGTCTCTAGTCGATTATTATTATAGATGGGTTGTAATAATAAATTAAGACTAGCGTATGTTGAGAATTATATGAGATATGAATTCTACATACGGGTACAAGTTAGAGAACTTGTGGACTGGACCGACCCACATAAGAACGCTACATGGAACGTTATATGATTGTCATTAGCGGTTCTTATATGTATTGTCCTTTGACCTGAGATCATCAAGGTTCCCAACATATGAGTTATATACTTTGATATTATTCCTAGTCATCCGTAACTGGGTGGACTTTTTTTTTTGATGCTAGAAAAATTTTTTTTTTTGATGCTAAACTGGGTGGACTTAAGGATAATCATTGGGTATATCATAAATGTGTAGTGGGTTTTGTATGATCCAGAGGGGATTCGTCCAACCCATATAACGGGTGTATTATCGGATGGTTTCTTGATAGAGTTGAATCGGAAATGCATGGCCATGCTCGGATTATGATATGGTGATATCATAGGTATCCATTTTACGCGGTTAACTCGAGGATCAAGAAACCGTGATTGAACATATGCGAGATTGACATATTCATGTCTCGTGTTTAATCTTGATAATGGGACGAGAGGACGATGACATGTTCCGAGGCATATAGAATCAGTACTGATCTTGTCGTTCGGGTAGCAATGATGTGTTGCTAGACGCCGCTCTTTGCTTATAATTGTAAAATGAGATTTTACAATTATTGCCGAATGTTACAAGTGCCTACAGGGTCACACACATAGAATCGTTGATTCGAGCAGATGGTGGAACCGTGGTTGGACCATGGTTCGACCGGGTGTGGTTGGACCATGGTTGGACCGTGGTTGGACCAGGGTCGTTTTGGGCTGGTTTGGTTCAGTTGTTGACAGAATTATTGGACCAAATTAGTGCTATGATGAGTGTTTGTACATTAGTGGGGACATGGTTATATGGAGACATAATCATAAAAGATAATGGGCCATTATGTTGGCCATTATCCCATTGTCTCTTAGCACTAATTGGGGGTAGAGTAATCAGATCACTCTTGACCCATCTCACACTCTCTTGCATTCTGAATTCTGAGTTTTTCAGAGCAAGAAATACACACACATCTTCCTCTCTTCTTTGTGAAAGAAAGAGATACCATAAACACCACATATTGCTCCCGGAAATTCGTAGCTAGCACCACGGTTCGGGAGTGCTCGGGTTGGAGATCGTGTGACGGTTTTTGGCTAGTCATCACGGTTCGTGTGGATACCGTAGAGGAGCAGGATATTCTTCCAGCTCTAGCTTATTCGGTACTTCAGTTAGGTGAAAGATCCTGACCGTTTCAGGTATGTTCAATTTTGTTGTTCGATTTAGTTGCTTCACTTGGATCCTCCAAGGTTTCCGGGTCTTTCCGCTGCTCTTGATTGTCATGTTTGCATGCCCGGTTACTTACAGAGGTAGCGGAGCCTCTTGTGAAGCTCTAAACCAAATTGTTGTGCATATGTGATATGTTCATCTTAATGTATATGTGATATGCTGAATTCATTTTGTATATGTGATATGCTAATTGTTTTTGTACATGTTGATGTTGTGTTTTTGTTAAAAAATGTTTTGACAACAAGCACTTGATTGGTATGAGATATCAATCAAGATGTTCATGGCAGTAAGTCGAAGAGTTCGACTAGGAAAAATCCAGTGTCGGTTTGTGTATAGAACGATTGTTGTTCTAGTACAGCTAGGCCATAACATCGATGTTGGTGAGACCAACATCGATGTTGGCATGAAGTTTAGCCTTGGCCGAACCTTCATAACATCGATGTTGTGTGACAAACATCGATGTTCTGATGAAGTTTAGCCTCGGCCGAATGTTCATAACATCGATGTTGTGTGACTAACATCGATGTTCTCATGCAAAACACTCAACAACATCGATGTTAAGAGTTACAACATCGATGTTATTTGAGCTCGGCCAAATTGGTTTGAGTTCCAGAAGTTCAAACATCGATGTTTAAGTGTTAACATCGATGTTCTATGCACTCAGCAACCTCAAACATCGATGTTTGATTGTCAACATGGATGTTATGAGGGTTCGGCAACCTCCAACATCGATGTTCGATTGTCAACATCGATGTTCTGTGAATTCGCAAACTTCAAACATCGATGTTTGATTGTCAACATCGATGTTCTGGAATCCAGTGACTTCAACAGCGAATTCGAGGCAGAAGGAGGTCGAATTGGTGTCTGGCCTGAACAGCAAAGTTGTAGAACTACTTCTTGGCTTTCTAGGGACACCAAGATTGCACCAAACCAAGCTCTACAGCTCTGGATATGGCCGAAATACTGAGTGCTGCCAAGTAGTTGGAAGAATCAGATTCTCAAAACATCGATGTTCAAGTTAGACATCGATTTCACTTGTAATTTTGGTTTCCAGATTTACAAGCATCGATATACATTCATCAAGAACATGCATGTAATGTATTGGAATAGTATGTTGATGAAAATATTAAGTTCTTCTTGTGTTGCCTTCCATGATAAGCACTCATCAAGGTTAAGATCAACAATTGGTAGTTTTTGCCAAAGCAAGGTGCCAATGTTTATCCTAGCAAGGTGCGACTAGATAATTGTAATATCTGAACTGCTTATTGTGGGTTTGAACTTAACTAAGTCATCTTAATAGGATTAAGGACTTAGAGGCAAGGAGTTGAGCTAAGTCTATGAGATAGACAAGAACAAGTGTTGTTCACTCAACTATCCAAGAGTTACATGAGATGTAGTTGACAAGAGTTGTCTACCTAAATAGCTATGAAGTAAGCGATCAGCCAAAGCTGACTTATCTAGTAGTGAAATATTGATATTGGCCTACTTATATGATTGTCTTGATTTATATAGTAGGAGTATCATTTAATAGAATTCCTTGTTAAATGATTTTGTATGCATGACTCTTATTTGTGTGAGTAGATCATTGTTGTAGAATTTCCATGGCACAAAACACTATCACCATATCACTGCGATCGGTCCTTTAGAAGGAAAAGCTGAATGGGAATAACTTCCTAAAATGGTATCGCAACTTGAGGATAGTCCTTAAACAATAAAAGAAGTTGTATGTCCTCGAAGGGCCTGTTCCAAATGAACCGGCGCCAAGAGCTTCTAGGGCAGGAAGGGATGCTTACAAGACGCATCTTCATGATGCATTGGATGCATCATGCCTTATGCTTATAACCATGAACTCTGAGCTTCAGAAGCAACATGAGTAATTGGGGGCGTTCGATGTGATCGGACACCTGAGACGTAAGTGACCTCTAAGGCATTGTTTCAATGCAAGATGGCTGAGACATCACCCGTAAGACCTCATGTGCTCAAAATTATTGGAAACATTGAGAGCCTTGAGGGTCTTGGTTTTCCTTTGCAAAAGAAGTTGGTGGTTGATCTAGTCCTGCAATCATTGCCGGACAATTACAGCGAATTTGTCATGAACTTCAATATGAATCATCTTGACAAATCCTTGTCTGAGTTACTCAACATGTTGGGAACAGCTGAGCAACAGATGAAGGCAGACAAATCCAACAGCATTATGATGGTTGGAAGTAGCAAGGGAAAGGGTAAAGACAAGGTGAAGAAATTTGCCAAAAAGTTTGGTGCATCTTCTTCACAAGTGCTGAAACCCAAGGTGGTGTTGCAAAGGAAGGTCAATGCTTCCATTGCAAGAAGTCCGGTCACTGGAAACATAACTGCCCTGTTTACCTTGAAGAGGTAAAGAAGCAGAAGGGAAGTAATACTTCCGCTTCAGGTATTTTCGTTATAGAAGCTAATATCTCTATCTCAGCATCATGGGTATTAGATACCGGATGTGGTTCTCACATTTGTGTAAATGTGAAGGAACTGAGAAAGAGTAGGGGATTGGCAAAGGGTAAGATGGACCTGCGTGTGGGAAATGGAGCAAGGGTTGTTGCATTAGCCGTAGGAACTTACTATCTTACCTTAACGAGTGGTTTGGTTTAGAACTAGACATTTGTTATTATGTACCGACCATAAGCAGGAATTTGATTTCTGTGTCTTGTCTTGACAAGAAAGGTTTTTCATTTGTAATAAAGGACAATTGTTGTTTTATTTATTTCAATGATGTTTATTATGGTGGTGTGTATTTAAGCAATGGTTTGTATGTTCTTAACCTAGAAACCGCAATCTATAACGTTAATACGAAGAAGGTTAGAATGAACGATTCTAATGAAACCTATCTTAGGCATTGTCGATTGGGCCATATAAACGAGACTCGTATTTCTAAACTCCATAAAGATGGACTTTTAGAATCATTTGATTTTGAATCATTTGAGACATGTGAGTCATGTTTGTTAGACAAGAAGACGAAGGCTCCTTTTGCTGGTAAAGGTGAAAGGGCTTCGGACTTGTTAGGTCTTATACATAGTGATGTATGCGGACCTATGTCGACACAAGCTAGAGATGGATTTCAATACTTCATTACATTTACTGATGATTTCAGTAGATATGGCTGTGTGTATCTAATGAAACACAAGTCAGAATCCTTTGAAAAGTTCAAAGAATTCAAGAATGAAGTACAGAATCAACTCGGCAACAGCATTAAAATGCTTCGAGCAGATCGAGGAGGTGAATACTTAGGCCGAGAATTTCTTGATCATCTAAAGGAGTGTGGTATAGTATCACAGCTTACTCCACCGGGTACGCCACAATGGAATGGTGTATCTGAAAGGAGGAATAGAACCTTGTTAGACATGGTTCGTTCTATGATGAGTCAAGCTGACCTTTCCTCTTCTTTTGGGGGACATGCATTATTGAGTGCTGCATTTACACTTAACCGTGTTCCATCTAAATCTGTCGAAAAGACACCATATGAGATATGGACTGGGAGGCGTCCCAATTTGTCTTTTATGAGGATTTGGGTTTGTGAGGCTTACATGAGACGTGGAGCATCAGATAAACTCGGCCCTAAATCCGACAAGTGCCTCTTTGTAGGATACCCTAAGGAAACTAAAGGGTATTATTTCTACAATCCCACTGAGAACAAAGTGTTTATTGCTCGGACTGCTATTTTTCTAGAAAGAGAATTTATTTATAGAAGAATCAGTGGGAGGAAAATAGAAATCGAAGAAGTTCGAGATGATGAAGCAAAGATGGAACAAGGACAGGAATCACAAGGTGTTGTGGATGAGAATCCTTTGCCAGTAACACATGGACCGCGTAGGTCGGATAGGACTCGGTACGAGCCTAAGAGATATGGATTTCTCATGACTCATACTGGAGACGTGATGCTCACAGATGAGGATGAGCCCACTTCCTATCAGCAGGCCATTACGGGTCCGGACTCTAAGAAGTCTCTAGATGCCATGAATTCGAAAATGGAATCCATGTATGAAAACAAGGTATGGACCTTGGTTGATCCACCTGAAGGGGTAAAACCCATAGGGTGCAAATGGGTCTTAAAGAAAAGACCGACATGGATGGTAATGTGATTACCTATAAAGGGCGATTGGTTGCGAAAGGTTTCAAGCAAATTCAAGGTATTGACTATGATGAAACTTTCTCGCCAGTTGCCATGGTTAAATCTATCCGGATTCTGTTGGCAATAGCTGCATACCATGATTATGAGATATGGCAGATGGATGTCAAAACCGCTTTCCTAAATGGAAATCTTTTAGAGGATGTGTACATGACACAACCTGAAGGTTTTGTCGATCCAGAGAATGCTAATATGGTATGCAAGTTGCAAAGATCCATTTATGGGTTGAAGCAAGCTTCTAGGAGTTGGAATCTTCGTTTTAATGAAGTAATCAAAGAGTTTGGTTTCATTAAGAATGAAGATGAACCATGTGTTTACAAGAAGGTTAGTGGGAGCACTTTTGTTTTCTTGTTGTTGCATGTTGACGACATTCTACTCATTGGGAATGATATTCCGACACTACAGTCTATAAAGGCTTGGTTAGGAAAAAATTTCTCGATGAAGGACTTAGGACATAGATCCAAAAGGCTTCTCGGGCTAAGTCAGAGTACATATATTGACAAGGTGCTAAAGATGTTTAGCATGCAAGATTCCAAGAAAGGATTCTTGCCCTTGTCACATGGCATATCTCTCTCAAAGAATCAATTTCCTAGTACGACTAAGGAGAGTGAGAGGATGAGTAAGATCCCTTATGCTTCGGCAACAGGATCTATCATGTATGCCATGCTATGTACTCTACCGGATGTCGCTTATGCTTTGAGTGTCACAAGCAGATACCAATCTGATCCTGGTGAGAGTCACTGGATAGCGGTTAAGAATATCCTTAAGTACTTGAGAAGGACGAAGGATGCATTCCTGGTTTACAGAAGCGTGATTGAGCTTATTGTAAAGTGTTACACAGATGCTAGCTTCCAAACCGATAGGGATGATTTTAGATCGCAGTCAGGTTATGTGTTTTTATCTTGGAGGTGGTACTGTATGCTGGAAGAGTTCCAAGCAGGGAACAGTTACCGACTCTGCATTCCTTCCGAGAACAATGTAACAGACCCGTTGACTAAGTCTGTCACACAGCGGAAGCATGATGGTCATGCTGTATTCATTGGTATTAGATACATATATGATTGGCTTTAGTACAAGTGGGAGATTGTTAGTAATATGCCCAAAAGCTAATCAATGGATGATTGTTTGTAGTCAAGTATACACATTAAGGTTATTCCAATAAATATCGTTTATGAGATAAACGCCAGCACATATTTATAACCCTAGAATATTTATATATTCTTAAATGTCCCTAGTCGATTATTATTATGGATGGGTTGTAATAATAAATTAAGACTAGCGTATGTTGAGAATTATATGAGATATGAATTCTACATACGGGTACAAGTTAGAGAACTTGTGGACTGGACCGACCCACATAAGAACGCTACATGGAACGTTATATGATTGTCATTAGCGGTTCTTATATGTATTGTCCTTTTCCCAACATATGAGTTATATACTTTGATATTATTCTTAGTCATCCGTAACTGGGTGGACTTAAGGGTAATCATTGGGTATATTATAAATGTGTAGTGGGTTTTGTATGATCCAGAGGGGATTCGTCCAACCCATATAACGGGTATATTATCGGATGGTTTCTTGATAGAGTTGAATCGGAAATGCATGGCCATGCTCGGATTATGATATGGTGATATCATAGGTATCCGTTTTACGTGGTTAACTCGAGGATCGAGAAACCGAGATTGAACATATGCGAGATTGACATATTCCATGTCTCGTGTTTAATCTTGATAATAGGACGAAAGGACGAAGACATGTTCCGAGGCATATAGAATCAGTACTGATCTTGTCTTTCGGGTAGCAATGATGTGTTGCTAGACGCCGCTCTTTGCTTATAACTGTAAAATGAGAATTTACAATTATTGCCGAACGTTACAAGTGCCTACAGGGTCACACACATAGAATCGTTGATTCGAGCAGGTGGTTGAATCGTGGTTGGACCACAGTTCGACCGGGTGTGGTTGGACTATGGTTCGACCGGGTGTGGACCGTGTTTGGACCAGGGTCATTTTGGGCTGGTTTGGTTCAGTTGTTGACAGACTTATTGGACCAAATTAGTACTGTGATGAGTGTTTGTACATTAGTGGAGACATGGTTATGTGTAGACATAATCATAAAAGATAATGGGCCATTATGTTGGCCATTATCCCATTGTCTCTTAGCACTAATTGGGGGTAGAGTAATCAGATCACTCTTGACCCTTCTCACACTCTCTAACATTCTGAATTCTGAGTTTTTCAGAGCAAGAAACACACACACATCTTCCTGTCTTCTTTGTGAAAGAATAAACACCACATATAGCTCCCTGAAATTCGTAGCTAGCACCACGGTTAGGGAGTGCTCGGGTTGGAAATCGTGTGACTGTTTTCGGCTAGTCATCACGGTTCGTGTGGATACCATAGAGGAGCAGGATATTCTTCCGGCTCTAGCTGATTCGGTACTTCAGTTAGGTGAAAGATCCTAACCGTTTCAAGTATGTTCAATTTTGTTGTTCGATTTAGTTGCTTCTCTTGGATCCTCCAAGGTTTCCGGGTCTTTCCGCTGCTCTTGATTGTCAAGTTTGCATGCTCGGTTACTTATAGTATCCACACGAACCGTTGATGACTGCTAGCAACCGTCTCACGATCACTAACCCGAGCACTCTCGAACCGCAGTGCTAGCTGCAGAATTTCCGAAAGCTAGAGACTAGAATATGTTTGATGTGTTTCTTTCTCAAGTATGAATGTCTCCACTAATGCATTAAACATATATATCATCATATATAGGATTACACATCATATGGCACTAATTTTGGTTCATTAATTTTGGTAATTAGTGAACCGAATCAACCCAAGCGACCCGGTCCAACTACGGTCTAACCACTAGCTCGAATCAACAGCTCTAAGTGTGTGACCCTGTAGGCACTTGTGACGTGTGGCAATAATTGTAAACTCTCATTTACAATTATAAACAACGACCGGTGTCTAGCAACACTTCATTGCTACCCAAACGACAAGATCAGTACTGATTCGCTATGCCTCAGTAAAATGTCATTATCCTTTCGTCCCATAATATCAAGATCAAACACGAGACATGGAATACGTCATCCTCATTTATGTTTGATCTAACGTTTGTTGATCCCCGAGTTAACTGTGTGATATAGATACAAATGATATCCCCATATCACTTAATCTGAGCTTGGCCATGCATTTACAGTTCAACTCTATCAAGGGGCCCAACTGATAATAAACCCGTTATATGGGTTGGACGAATTCCGGCTGGATCATTCAAAACCCACTACACATTTTATCATATACCCAATGATTACTCATAAGTCCACTCAATTACGAATGACCAAGAGTAAAAGTATATGACTCACGTGTTGGGAATTTGATGATCTCAGGTCTAAGGATAGTACATATAAGAATCACTAATGACAACATGAGTCCGTGTAGTGTTCTTATGTCGGGTTAGTCCAGTCCACAAGTTCTCTAACTTGTCCCCGTATCTAGAACTCATATCTCATATGATTCTCAGCATACGCTAGTCTTTATTTATTATTACGACCCATCCATAATAATAATCAACTAGGGACATTTCAAGAATATAAGATATTCTTAGGTTATAAATATGTGCAAGCATTTATCATAGATAAATATATTTATTGGAATAAAACCTTAATAAAAAATACATGACAATATTATCATCCAATGATTGGCTTTTGAGCATTACACTAACATTCTCCCACTTGCACTAAAGCCAATCATCCATGTATCTAATACCAATGGATCTAGTATGACCAACATGCTTCTGTTGTGTGAGCGGCTTAGTTAGTGGATCTGCTACATTGTTCTTAGAAGGAACTCTGCACAGCCTCATATCGCCTCTTTCAATAATCTCTCTAATAAGATGGTAGCGTCGGAGTATATGTTTGGATCTATAGTGATATCTAGGTTCTTGAGCCTGTGCGATTGTCCCATTATTGTCACAGTAGAGCTCATTTGGACTGTAAATGCTCGGAACCATCCCAAGTTCAGATATGAACTTCTTAATCCAAACAGCCTCTTTTGTTGCATCAGAAGCAGCCCTGTATTCAGCCTCAGTTGTAGAATCGGTAACTGTTTCTTGCTTTGAACTCTTCCAGTATACAACACCACCTCCAAGACAAAACATATATCCTGACTGCGATCTAAAGTCATCCCTGTCAGTTTGGAAGCTAGCATCTGTGTAACCCTTTACAACAAGCTCTTCAACGCTTCCGTATACAAGGAATGCATCCTTAGTTCTTCACAAGTACTTAAGGACACTCTTAACCACTGTCCAGTGACCTTCACCGGGATCAGATTGATATCTGCTTGTGACACTTAATGCATATGCGACATCTAGTCGAGTACATAGCATGGCATACATGATAGATCCTATTGCTGATGCATAAGGGATCTTACTCATTCGCTCTCTTTCCTTAGATGTACTAGGATATTGTTTCTTTGAGAAAGTTATGCCATGTGATATGGGCAAGAAACCTTTCTTGGTATCTTGCATGCTAAACCTTTTAGGCACCTTGTCAATATATGTACTTTGACTTAGGCCATGAAGCCTTTTGGATCTATCTCTATAGATCTTTATACCTAGCACGTAGGCAGCTTCACCTAAGTCCTTCATTGAAAAATTCTTTCATAACCAAGTCTTTACAGACAGTAGTGTTGGAATATCATTCCTAATGAGTAGAATGTCGTCAACATACAACAACAAGAAAACGATAATGCTCCCACTAACCTTCTTGTAAACACATGGCTCATCTTCTTTTTTAATGAAACCAAACTGTTTGATTGCCTCATCAAAACGAAGATTCCAGCACCTAGAAGCTTGCTTTAATCTATAAGTGGATCTTTGCAATTTGCATACCTTATTAGCATTCTCCGGAGTGACAAAACCTTCAGGTTATGTCATGTACACATCTTCTAAAAGATTTCCATTAAGGAAAGCGGTTTTGACATCCATCTGCCATACTTCATAATCATGGTATGCAGCTATAGCCAATAGAATCCGGATGGATTTAACCGTGGCAACTCGCGAAAAAGTTTCATCATAGTCAATGCCATGAACTTGTTTGAAACCTTTTGCAACCAATCGTCTCTTAAAAGTAATCACATTACCATCCATGTCGGTCTTCTTCTTATAGACCCACTTGCACCCAATGGGTTTTACCCCTTTTGGTGGATTAACCAAGGTCCAAACCTTCTTTTCATACATGGATTCCATCTCAGAATTCATGACTTCTAGCCACTTCTCAGTGTCTGGACCCGTAATACCCTGCTGATAGAAAGTGGGGTCATTTTCATCCATGAGTATTACGTCTCCAGTATGAGTCAAAAGAAATCCATTTCTCTTAGGCTCATACCAAGTCCTATCAGACCTACATGGTCCATGTGTTACAGGTACATAATTTTCACCCACAACAACTTGTTGTTCCTGTTCTTGTTCCATCTTAGTCTCTATAGCTTATTGTTGTGTTCGAACTTCTTCGAGTTCTATTTTTGTCCCACTGATCTCTCTAGAAATAAATTCTTTTTCTAGAAAAATAGTAGTACGAGCAACAAACACCTTTTGCTCTATGGGATTATAGAAATAATATCCTTTAGTTTCTCTAGGATATCCATCAAAAAGGTACTTGTCAGATTTAGGGGCGAGTTTATCTGATGCTTGTCGTCTTACGTAAGCCTCGCAACCCCAAATCTTCATAAAAGACAAACTGGGGCATTTCCCAGTCCACATCTCATATGGTGTCCTTTCAACCGATTTAGATGGAACACGATTAAGTGTAAAGGCAGCAGTCAATAAAGCTTGTCCCAAAATGAAGAAGGAAAAGGTTCGTTTGACTCATCATAGATCGAACCATGTCTAACAGAGTTCTAGTTCTCCTTTCAGATACACCATTCCATTGAAGTGTACCCAACAGTGTAAGTTGTGATAGTATACCACATTCCTTTAGATAATCAAGAAATTCTCGGTCTAAGTATTCACCTCCTCGATTAGATCGAAGCATTTTAATACTCTTGCCAAGTTGATTATGTACTTCATTCTTGAATTCTTTGAAACACATAGCCATATCTACTATAATCATCAATAAATGTAATGAAGTATTGAAAACCACCTTTACCAGTAAAAGGCCTAACAAGTCTGAAGCTCTTGACATAGGCCTACATACATCAGAATGTATAAGGCCTAACAAGTCTGAAGCTCTTTCACCTTTACCAGTAAAAGGAGCCTTCGTCATTTTGTCCAATAAACATGACTCACATGTCTCATATGATTCAAAATCAAAAGAGTCTAAAAGTCCATCCTTATGGAGTTTAGAAATACGAGACTCGTTTATATGGCCCAAACGACAATGCCAGAGATAGGTCGTATTAGAATCGTTTAATTTAACCTTCTTCGAATTAATGCCAGAGATAGGTCGTATTAGGTCGTATTAGAATCGTTTAATTTAACCTTTTTTGCACCACCATAATAAATATCATTCAAATAAATAGAACAACAGTTGTTCTTTATTACAAATGAAAAACCCTTCTCGTCCAGACAAGAAACAGAAATCAAATTTCTGCTTATAGTAGGTACATAATAACAATCATAATGTTCCAAAACCAAACCACTCGGTAAAGATAGATAATAAGTCCCTACGGATAATACAGCAACTCTTGCTCCATTCCCAACGCACAGGTCCACTTCACCCTTTGCTAATCTTCTACTCTTTCTCAGATCCTGCACATTTACACAAATGTGAGAACCACATCTAGTATCTAATACCCATGATGCAGAGATAGAAATATTAGCTTCTATAACAAGAATACTTGAAGTGGAAGTCTTACTTCCTTTCTGTTTTGTCACCTCCTCAAGGTAAATAGGGCAGTTACGCTTCCAATGGCCAGGTTTCTTGCAATGGAAACATTGTCCTTCCTTTGCAACACCACCTTTGAGTTTCAACACATGTGAAGAAGAAAATGCACATGAACCAAACTTTTTGGTAGATTTCTTCTTCTTGTTAAACTTGGCTTTACCCTTTCCTTTCCCATTTCCAACCATCAAAATGTTGTTGGATTTATTTGCCTTTATCTGTTGCTCAACTGATCATAACATGTTAAGCAACTCAGACAAAGATTTGTCAAGATGATTCATGTTGAAATTCATGACAAAGTGGCTGTAACTATCCGGCCACAATTGCAGGACAAGATCAATGTCCAACTCTCTTTGCAATGGAAAAACTAGGCTTTTAAGGCTCTCAATGTATTCAATCATTTTGAGCACATGAGGTCTAATAGGTGATGACTCAGTCATCTTGTATCGGAATAATGCCTTTGAGGTCTCATACCTCTCATGCCTAGCTTGCTCTTCAAAGAGCATTTTCAGGTGTTCGATCATATCAAAAGCACCCAAGTTCTCATGTTGCTTCTGAAGCTCAGAGTCCATGGTGATAAGCATAAGGCAAGCAACATCTAATGCTTCATCAATATGCTTCTTGTAAGCATCCTTTTCCGCCCTAGGAGCATTTGGTGCCGGTTCATTAGGATTAGGCCCTTCAAGGACATACAACTTATTTTCTTGCTTGAGGACTATCCTCAAATTGCAATGCCACTTAAGGAAATCATTCCCATTCAGTTTTTCCTTCTCAACAACCGATCGCAGTGACATAGTACTTGTATTTTGTGCCATGATAACTCTACAAAGATCAATTCACACAAAATGAGAGTCATGTATACTTTAAATCATTTAACAAGAAACTTTATTAAATGATACTCCCACTATATAAATCAAGATGATAATAAGTGGGCCAAGATCCATATTTTACTACAAGATAAGTTAGCTCTGGCTAATCACTTACATTATAGTTATTTAGGTAGACAACTCTTTGTCAATTACATCTCATGTAACTCTTGGATAGTTGAGTGAACAACTCTTATTCTTGTCTATCTCATAGACTTATCTCAACTCTTTGCCTCTAAGTCCCAAATCCTATTGAGATGACTTAGTTAAGTTCAACCCATGACAAGCAATTTGGATATTACGATTATCCCATCGCATCTTGCTAGGATAAACATTGGCACTTTGCTTTGGCAAACCTACCAAGTGTTGATCTAAGCATAGAAGAGTGCTCATCAATGGAAGGCAACACATGAGGAACTTAATATTTGTAAGTAACCGGGCATAGAAACTTGACAATCAAAATACAGCAGAAAGACCTGGTACTCATGTAGGATCCAAGTGAAGCTAACTAAACCGAATAACAATTTTTCGTACCTAGTTTGGTTGAGATCTTTCACTCAACTGTATGGTTGAATCAGCAAGAATCGGATAGAAATCATGCTCCTCTACGGTATCCACACGAACCGTCAATAACTAGCCGGAAATCGTCTCACGATTACCAACCCGAGCACTCCCAAACAACAGTGGTAGCTGCAGATTTCCGGGAGCTAGAACTTGTGTTTGTGGTGTTTTCTTTCTTTCTCAAAGAAAGGAGAGTGTATGTATGTTCTTGCAAGTCTGAAAAAACTCTCTCAAGTCTCAATAACTCAGAATTGCAAGAACAAGATAATCTAATTATCCACATCCACTAATGCATAAAGTAATGGAGACAACGGCCAACATAATGGTCCACCATCTATCATGATTAAGATTCCCATTATCTTGTCTACCACTAATTCATTATCATATATCAACACATCACATCACTAATTCTGGTTCAATAATTCAGACAATTAGTGAACCAAAACGACCCTGGTCCAACCATGGTCCAACTATGGTCCAACCACCTGGTCGAACCATGGTCCAACCATGGTTCAACCACCAGCTCGAATCAACAGTTCTAAGTGTGTGACCCTGTAGGCACTTTTAACGTTTGGCAATAATTGTAAACTCATTTACAATTATAAACAATGAGCGGCGTCTTGCAACACATCATTGCTACCCAAACGACAAGATCAATACTGATTCATTATGCTTCAGAAATATGTCATCGTCCTTTTGTCCCATTTTCAAGATCAAACACGAGACATGGAATACGTCAATCTCGTATAAGTTTAATCTAAGTTTCTTGATCCCCGAGTTAACTGTGTAAAACGGATACTAATGATATCACCATATCACATAATCCGAGAATGGTCATGCATTTACAGTTCAACTCTATCAAGAGGCCCAACTGATAATATACCCGTTATATGGGTTGGACGAATTCCATCTCGATCATACAAAACCCACTACACATTATATCATATACCCAATGATTACACTAAGCTCTACTCAGTTACGAATAGCCAAGAGTAATATCAAAGTATATGACCCACATGTTGGGAACCTTGATGATCTCAAGTCTAAGGACAATACATATAAGAACAACTAATGACAATCATATAACGTTCCATGTAGTGTTCTTATGTTAGGTCAGTCCAGTCCACAAGTTCTCTAACTTGTACCCGTATGTAGAATTCATATCTCATATAATTCTCAACATACGCTAGTCTTAATTTATTATTACAACCCATCCATAATAATAATCGACTAGGGACATTTAAGAATATAAAATATTCTAGGGTTATAAATATGTGCAAGCGTTTGTCTCATAAACATATTTATTGGAATAACCTTAATGTATATACATTATACAATCATCCAATGATTGGCTTTTGGGCATATTACACTAACAATCTCCCACTTGCACTAAAGCCAATCATCCATGTATCTAATACCAATGGATGTAGCATGACCATCATGCTTCCGTTGTGTGAGAGGCTTAGTCAATGAATCTGCTACATAGTTCTCAGAAGGAACTTTGCACAGCCTCAGTTGTAGAGTCGGCAACTGTTTCTTGCTTGGAACTCTTCCAGCAAAGAGCACCACCTCCAAGACAAAACACATAACCTGACTACGATCTAAAGTCATCCCTATCGATCTGGCAGCTAGCATCTGTGTAACACTTTAGAACAAGCTCATCAACCCTTCCATATACATGAAATGCATCCTTAGTCCTTCTCAAGTACTTAAGGATGTTCTTAACCGCTGTCCAGTGACTTTCACCGGGATTAGATTGATATCTGCTTGTGACACTCAAAGCATATGCGACATCCAGTCGAGTACATAGCATGGCATAAATGATAGATCCTATTGCAGATGCATAAGGGATCTTACTCATCTGCTCTCTCTCCTTAGATGTACTAGGACATTTATTCTTTGAGAGAGATATGCCATGTGACATGGGCAAGGAACCTTTCTTGGAATCTTGCATGCTAAACCTCTTTAGCACCTTGTCAATATATGTACTTTGACTTAGCCCAAGAAGCCTTTTGAATCTATCTCTATAGATCTTTATACCTAGCATGTAGGCAGCTTCTCCTAAGTCCTTCATTGAGAAATTTTTTCCTAACCAAGTCTTTACAGACTGTAGTGTTGGAATATCATTCCCAATGAGAAGAATGTCGTCAACATACAATAACAAGAAAACGATAGTGCTCCCACTAACCTTCTTGTAAACACATGGCTCATCTTTATTTTTAATGAAACCAAACTATTTGATTACTTCATCAAAACTAAGATTCCAACTCCTAGAAGCTTGCTTTAATCCATAAATGGATCTTTGCAATTTTCTGGAGTGACAAAACCTTCAGGTTGTGTCATGTACACATCCTCTAAAAAATTTCCATTAAGGAAAGCGGTTTTGACATCCATTTGCCACATCTCATAATCATGGTATGCTGCTATAGCCAATAGAGTCCGGATGGATTTAACCATGGCAACTGGCGAGAAAGTTTGATCATAGTCAATACCATGAACTTGCTTGAAACCTTTCGCAACCAATCGCCCTTTAAAGGTAATCACATTACCATCCATGTCGGTCTTTTTCTTAAAGACCCATTTTCACCCAATGGGTTTTACCCCTTCAGGTGGATCAATCAAGGTCCATACCTTGTTTTCATACATGGATTCCATCTCCAAATTCATGGCTTCTAGCCACTTCTTAGAGTCTGGACTTGTAATAGCTTGCTGATAGGAAGTGGGTTCATCCTCATCTATGACCATCACGTCTCCAGTATGAGTTACAAGAAATCCATATCTCTCAGGCTCATACCGAATCCTATCAGACCTACGTAGTCCATGTGTTACAGGCACAGGTTTTTCACCCACAACATCTTGTGGTTCCTGTCCTTGTTCCATCTCAGCCTCTATACCTTGAACTTCTTCGAGTTCTATTTTTCTCCCACTGATCTTTCTAGAAATAAATTCTCTTTCTAGAAAAATAGCAGTACGAGCAACAAACACTTTATGCTCTGTGGGATTATAGAAATAATATCCTTTAGTTTCCTTAGCATATCCAACAAAAAGGCACTTGACGGATTTAGGGCCGAGTTTTTCTGATGCTTCTCGTCTCAAGAAAGCCTCACAAACCCAGATCCTCATAAAAAGCAAATTGGGACGCTTCCCTGTCCATATCTCATATGGTGTCTTTTCAACCAATTTAGATGGAACACGGTTAAGTGTAAAGGCAGCACTTAATAATGCATGTCCCCAAAATGAAGAAGGAAGGTCAGCTTGACTCATCATAGAATGAACCATGTCTAACAAAGTTCTATTCCTCCATTCAGATACACCATTCCATTGAGGTGTACCTGGTGGAGTAAGTTTTGATACTATACCACATTGCTATAGATGATCAAGAAAATCTCGGTCTAAGTATTCACCTCTTTGATCAGATTGAAGCATTTTAATACTCTTGCCGAGTTGATTTTGTACTTCACTCTTGAATTCTTTCAACTTTTCAAAGGATTCTGACTTGTGTTTCATAAGATACACATAGCCATATCTACTGTAATCATCAGTAAATGTAATGAAGTACTGAAAACCACCTCTAGCCTGTGTTGACATAGGTCCACATACATCAGAGTGTATAAGACCTAACAAGTCCGAAGCTCTTTCACCTTTACCAGCAAAAGGAGCCTTCGTCATTTTGCCTAATAAACATGACTCACATGTCTCATATGATTCAAAATAAAATGAGTTTAAAAATCCATCTTTATGTAGTTTAGAAATACGAGTCTTGTTTATATGGCCCAATCGACAATGCCAGAGATAGGTTTCATTAGAATCGTTTAATCTAACCTTCTTCGTATTAATGTTATAGATTGGTGTTTCTAGGTTTAGAACATACAAACCATTGCTTAAATATGCACCACCATAATAAAGATCAATGAAATAAATAGAATAACAATTGTTCTTTATTACAAATGAAAAACCTTTCTTGTCCAGACAAGAAACAGAAATCAAATTTCTGCTTATAGTAGGTACATAATAACAATCATCAAGTTCCAAAACCAAACCACACGATAAGGATAGATAGTAAGTTCCTACGGCTAATGCAGCAACTCTTGTTCCATTTCCAACGCGCAGGTCTATCTCACCCTTTGCTATTCTTCTACTCTTTCTCAGATCCTGCACATTTACACAAATGTGAGAACCGCATCCGGTATCAAATACCCATGATGCAGAGATAGAGATATTAGCCTCTATAACAAAAATACCTGAAGCAGAAGTCTTACTTCCCTTCTGTTACTTCACCTCTTCAAGGTAAATAGGGCAGTTACGCTTCCAATGGCCAGGTTTCTTGCAATGAAAACGTTGTCCTTCCTTTACAACACCACCTTTGGGTTTCAGCACTTGTGAAGAACATGAACCAAACTTTTTGGCAGATTTCTTCTTCTTACTTTTTCCCTTTCCTTTGCTATTTCCAACCATCAATATGCTGTTGGATTTATTTGCCTTCATCTGTTGCTCAACTGTTCCCAACATGTTAAGCAACTCAGACAAGGATTTGTCAAGATGATTCATATTGAAATTCATGACAAATTGGCTGTAGCTATCCGGCAACCATTGCAGGACTATATCAACAGCCAACTCCTTCTGCAAAGGAAAACCCAGACCCTCAAGGCTCTCAATGTATCGAATCATTTTGAGCACGTGAGGTCTCACCAGTGATGAATCAGCCATCTTGCATTGGAAAAATGCCTTAGAGGTCTCATACTGTTAGTAATATGCCCAAAAGCCAATCATGGATGATTATTTGTAGTCGTGTATATGCATTAAGGTTATTCCAATAAGTATCGTTTATGAGATAAACGCTTGCACATACTTATAACCCCAGTATATATATATATATATATTTGATATGTACATTCTTAAATGTCCCTAGTCGGTTATTATTACGGATGGGTTGTAATAATAAGTTAAGACTAGCGTATGTTGAGAATTGCATATGTGATATGAATTCTACATACGGGTACAAGTTGGAGAACTTGTGGACTGGACCGACCCACATAAGAACCCTAGATGGAACGTTATATGTATGTCATTAGTGGTTCTTATAGATGTATTGTCCTTTGACCTGAGATCGTCAAGGTACCCAACATATGAGTCATGTACTTTGATATTATTCCTAGTCATCCGTAACTGGGTGGACATAAGGGTAATCATTGGGTATATGATGTAATATCTAGCGGGTTTTGTATGATCCAGAGGGGATTCGTCCGACCCATATAACGGGCATATTATCGAGTAGGATTCTTGATAGAGTTGAACTGTTAAATGCGTGGCCACGCTCGGATTATGTGATATGGTGATATCACGGGTATCCGTTTTATACAGTTAACTCGAGGATCAAGAAACATAGATTAGACATATACGAGATTGACGTTTCCATGACTCGGTCTAATCTTGATAATGTGACGAAAGGACGATGACATGTTCCGAGGCATAGAGAATCAGTAATTGATCTTGTCGTTCGGGTAGCAATGATGTGTTGCTAGACGCCGCTCTTTGCTTATAATTGTAAAATGAGAATTTTACAATTATTGTCGGACGTTACAAGTGCCTACAGGGTCACACACATAGAACCGTTGATTCGAGTTGGTGGTTGAACCGTGGTTGGACCATGGTTGGACCGGTTTGTGGTTGGACCGTGGTTAAACCGTGGTTGGACCATGGTTGAACCAGGGGCCGGTTTTGGGATCGATAATTCTGTGAATTATTATCCAGACAAGCTGATGTGGAGTTGTTGGGGCTGATTGGGTTTAGTGGGAGACAATAGTGGGATTTATCATCTCTATTGGTCCACCACTATGGCCATTATTGCATGGCTTTTTGCATTGTGGTGTGAGAGGCTTGGTATTGTGATCAGATCACATTTTCATCCCCTCACTCACATTTTGGCAGCCTCCTTGGTCTGCTCCTTGAGTTTTTCAGACCTCCATACACACATCACCATCTCTTCTTCTTTGTGAAAGAAAGGAAGAGCCAAAAACACCACACACAGCCCCGGTTTTTGTTGCTAGCACATCAGCCCGGGGAGCTCGAGGTTTGTTTCGTGGGACGATTCCAAACCATCACGGTTCGTGTGGATACCGTAGAGGAGCAGGTCTTCTTCTTGCTCTAACTGATTCGTTCCAGCCTTCGTCTTGGTCTAGATGATTCATTCCAGCAGTTGGGTGAAAGACCTCAACCGAACAAGGTACGAAATTTTGTTATACGGTTTATATGCTTCACATGTGGTTCTTGGTTGTTTCCCTTGTCTTTCGCTGCATATCTCTGCTTCTATATGAATGTCATATAGCCTAGGGAAACTTACACATACCTCTCATGCCTAGCTTGCTCTTCAAAGAGCATTTTCAGGTGTTCGATCATATCGAACGCACCCAAGTTCTCATGTTGCATCTGATGCTCAGAGTCCATGTTAACAAGCATAAGGTATGCAACATCCAATGCATCATCAGCATGCTTCTTGTAAGCATCTCTTTCCGCCCTAGGAGCATTAGGCGTCGGTTCATTTGGAACGGGCCTTTTAAGGGACATACAACTTCTTTTCTTGTTTGAGGACTATCCTCAAATCACGATGCCACTTTAGGAAGTTATTCCCATTCAGCTTTTCTTTCTGAAGGACAGATCGCAGAGATTGTGTACTAGTGTTTTGTGCCGTGATAACTCTACAACATTGATCAACTCACACAAATAAGAGTCATGTATACATAAAATCACTCACTTAACAAGGAATTTTATAAAATGATGCTCCTATTATGAATCAAGATATGATAAGTAGGCCAAGATCCATATTTCACTACAAGATAAGTCATCTTTGGCTGATCACTTACATCATAGTTATTTAGGTAGACAACTCTTGTCAATTACATCTCATGCAACTCTTGGATAGTTGAGTGAACAACACTTGTTCTTGTCTATCTCATAGGCATAGCTCAACTCTTTGCCTCTAAGTCCTCAATCCTATTGAGATGAACTAGTTAAGTTCAACCCATAACAAGCAGTTCGGATACTATAATTATCCCGTCACACCTTGCTAGAATAAATATTGGCACCTTGCTTTGGCAAAACCTACCAAGTATTGATCTAAGCAATGATGAGTGCTTATCATGGAAGGCAACATAAGACGAACTTAATATTTACATCAACATATTATTCCTATACATCACATGCATGTTCTTGATAAATCATATATTGATGTTTTGTAAATTTGGAAACCAAAAATACATAAGAACATCGATGTATAACTTTGAACATCAATGTTTTTGATAATCTTATTCTCCCAACTACTTGGCAATGTTCAAGAACATCGTTGTTTAACTCTTGAACATCGATGTCTGACTCTTGAACATCGATGTTTAACTCTTAAACATCGATGTTTGAGAATTCTGGAACTCAAAACCTTTTGGCAGAGCCCAAGAACATCGATGTTTAACTCTTAAACATCGATGTTTTTAGAGTTCTGGAAGTTTAACATTTCTGGCAGTACTTTTAAACATCGATGTCTAACATTTAAACATCGATGTTTGAGAATTTTGGAATCTCAAACTATGGCAGTGCTCTAGAACATCGATGTTTAACTCTTGAACATCGATGTTTTGAGAGTTCTGCCAAGGCCACTCGTCATGAGAACATCAATGTTTACCTATTGAAGATCGATGTTTTTGAGATTCTGCCAAAGCCAATCTTCACTAGAACATCGATGTTTGTCACTCGACATCGATGTTTAGAAGATCCGGCCAAGGCAAAACTCATGTGAACATCGGTGTTTGTCTCACAAACATCGATGTTTTGGCCTTTCTGTACTAGAACGACAATCGTTCCATACAAAAACTGACAATCGATTTTTTTCTTTGTCGAACTCATTCGACTTACTGCCATGAACACCTTGATTGATATCACAGACCAATCAAGCATTCATTGTTAAAACACTTTTTGACAAACACCAACCTAAACATGTATCAAGTATACAAAATTGAAATTCAACATATCACATATGCAAATGAATTCAGCATATCACATATACTAAGATGAACAACTAATTCGGTTTAGCGTTTCACAAGAGGCTCCGCTACCAGTGTAAGTAACCGGGCATGCAAACTTGACAATCAAAATGCAGCGGAAATACCCAGTACTCATGGAGGATCCAAATGAAGCTAACTAAACCGAATAACAATTTTTCGTACCTGGTTTGGTTGAGATATTTCACTCAACTGTATGGTTGAATTAGCAAGAACCGGACAGAAATCCTGCTCTTATATGGTATCCATACGAACCGTCCATAACTTGCCGAAAATCGTCTCACGATTACCAACCCGAGCACTCCCGAACAACAGTGCTAGCTGTAGATTTCCGGGAGCTAAAAACTTGTGTTTGTGGTGTTTTCTTTCTTTCTCAAAGAAAGGAGAGTGTATGTGTGTTCTTACAAGTCTGAAAAAACAATCTCAAGTCTCAAGAACTCAGAATTGCAAGAACAAGATAATCTAATTATCCACACCCACTAATGCATAAAGTAATGGAGACAATGGCCAACATAATGGTCCACCATCTATCATGATTAAGATTCCCATTATCCTGTCTACCACTGATGCATTATCGTATATCAACACATCACATCACTAATTCTGCATCAATAATTCAGACAATTAGTGAACCAAAATGACCCTGGTCCAACCACGGTCCAACCATAGTCCAACCACCAGCTCGAACCATAGTTCAACCACCAGCTCGAATCAACAGTTCTAAGCGTGTGACCCTGTAGGAACTTGTAACGTTTGGCAGTAATTGTAAACTCATTTACAATTATAAACAATGAGCGGCGTCTAGCAACAAATCATTGCTACCCAAACGACAAGATCAGTACTGATTCATTATGCCTCGGAAACATGTCATCGTCCTTTCGTCCCATTATCAAGATCAAACACGAGATATGGAATACGTCAATCTCGTATAAGTTTAATCTAAGTTTCTTGATCCCCGAGTTAATTGTGCAAAACGGATACTAATGATATCACCATATCACATAATCCGAGCATGGCCATGCATTTACAGTTCAACTCTATCAAGAGGCCCAACTGATAATATACCCGTTATATGGGTTGGACGAATTCCATATTAATCATACAAAACCCACTACACATTATATCATATTCCCAATGATTACATTAAGGTCTACTCAGTTACGAATAGCCAAGAGTAATATCAAAGTATATGACTCACATGTTGGGAACCTTGATGATCTCAGGTCTAAGGACAATACATATAAGAACCACTAATGACAGTCATATAACGTTCCATGTAGTGTTCTTATGTTGGGTCGGTCCAGTCCACAAGTTCTCTAACTTGTACCCATATGTAGAATTCATATCTCATATAATTCTCAACATACGCTAGTCTTAATTTATTATTACAACCCATCCATAATAATAATCGACTAGGGACATTTAAGAATATAAAATATTCTAGGGTTATAAATATGTGCAAGCGTTTATCTCATAAACATCCAATGATTGGCTTTTGGGCATATTACACTAACAATATTTACATCAATAATTGTTTCATACATAAACTGCATGTATTGCTCAAATTATATATATTTTTTTTTGCCGTGCTCAAATTATATATCGCATATACAATAACCATGCATCATATATAATCAATACAAAGCTATGTGACATGGTTATAAAAAGGTTAAACATGTTAACAAGCAATTGACATATTGTTCTAACATTAAGATCATAAGAATATGTTATCAAGCATGCCGAACATCGATGTTTAACATACAACATCGATGTTTTGTAAGTCTGCTCACATATAAAATTCTTCTGCCCATTTTGGAATTTAGAGCATTCTGCCAAATTTTGTATGTTTGCTGACCTACAAAATTTTTCTGACCATTATTATTATTATGGATGGGTTGTAATAATAAATTAAGACTAGCGTATATTGAGAATTATATGAGATATGAATTCTATATACGGGTACAAGTTATAGAACTTGTGGACTGGACCGACCTGACATAAGAACACTACATGGAACGTTATATGATTGTCATTAGTGGTTCTTATATGTATTGTCCTTAGACCTGGGATCATCAAGGTTCCCAACATGTGAGTCATATACTTTGATATTACTCTTGGCTATTCGTAACTGAGTAGACCTTAGTGTAATCATTGGGTATATGATATAATGTGTAGTGGGTTTTGTATGATCAAGATGGGATTCGTCCAACCCCTATAACGGGTATATTATCAGATGGGCCTCTTGATAGAGTTGAACTGTAAATGCATGGCCATGCTCGGATTATGTGATATGGTGATATCATTAGTATCCGTTTTACACCAGTTAACTCGGGGATCAAGAAACTTAGATTAAACATATACGAGATTGACATATTCCATGTCTCGTGTTTGATCTTGATAATGGGACGGAAGGACAATGACATGTTTCCGAGGCATAATGAATCAGTACTGATCTTGTCGTTTGGGTAGCAATGATGTGTTGCTAGACGCCGCTCATTGTTTATAATTGTAAATAAGTTTACAATTATTGCCAAACGTTACAAGTGCCTACAGGGTCACACACTTAGAACTGTTGATTCGAGCTGGTGGTTAAACCATGGTTGGACCATGGTTCGACCAGGTATTTGAGCTAGTGGTTAGACCATGGTTGGACTGGGTTGTTTTGGGTTGACTTGGTTCATTAATTATCAGAATTATTGAACCAGAATTAATGCCATATGATATGTAATCCCATTAATGCTTAGTGGAGCATTAAGGCATAGTGGGGACATGGTTAGACTTAAAGAATAATCATGATGGCTAATGCATGATGATGTTGGCCATTGACTCATTAATCTATGGATTAATTGTGTGTATAAATAGAGGTTAATAATCAGATTATCAACACAAGAGAGTAGACACACAATTCAGATTACACACTTTATTTTTTGAGAAAGAAAGAAACACACCAAATACTAGTTTCTAGCTCTCGGAATATCTGCAGCTAGCACTGCGGTTCGGGAGTGCTCGGGTTAGTGATCGTGAGACGGTTGCTAGCTAGTTATCGACGGTTCGTGTGGATACCGTAGAGGAGTCAAATTTCTGTCCGATTTTAGCTGATTCGACTCAACAACTGAGTGAAAGAACTCGACCAATCCAGGTACGATTTTTGTTATTCGGTTTACTCTGTTTCACATGGATCCTCCATGAGTTCCGGGTCTTTTCGCTGCGCATTTGTTTCCTATGTTTGCACATCCGGTTACTTATAGTGGTAGCGGAGCCTCTTATGAAATGCTAAACCGAATTTGTTGTGCATATGTATGATATGCTCACGTTAACGTATGTGATATGTTGAGTTCGATTTGGCATATGTGATATGTTGAATTTCAATTTTGTATATGTGATATATGCTGAAGTAGGTTTTGTCAAAAGTATATTGACAACGAGTACTTGATTGGTATGTGATATCAATCAAGGTGTTCTAGTCGAATGAGTTTGATAAAGATAAATCAATTATCGGTTTTCGTATAGAACGATTGTCGTTCTAGTACAGCAAGGCCTAAACATCGATGTTCACATGAAGATTAGCCTTGGCCGAATCTTCTAAACATCGATGTTGTGAGACAAACATCGATGTTTTTATGAAGATTGACTTTGGCAGAATTTTGAAACATCGATGTTGTGAGACAAACATCGATGCTCTCATGAAAAGTGGCCTCGGCAGAATTCTCAAACATCGATGTTTAAGATCAAACATCGATGTTCTTGAGTTCCAGAATTCTCAAACATCGATGTTTAAAAGTTAGACATCGATGTTCTTGAGCTCTTCCAAATAGTTTGGAGTTCCAGATTCTCAAAACATCGATGTTGAAGTTTAAACATCGATGTTCTTGAGCAGTGCCAAGTAGTTGGGAGAATCAGATTCTCAAAACATCGATGTTCAAGTTAGACATCGATGTTCTTATGTATTTTTGGCTTCCAAATTTACGAAACATCAATATATGATTTGTTGATTATATGCATAATGTGTTGATGTAAATATTAAGTTCCTCTTGTGTTGCCTTCCAATGATAAGCACTCATCATTGCTTAGATCAACACTTGGTAGGTTTTGCCAAAGCAAGGTGCCAATGTTAATCCTAGCAAGGTGCGATGGGAAAATTATAATATCCAAACTGCATATTATTGGCTGAACTTAACTAGGTCATCTCAATAGGATTGAGGACTTAGAGGCAAAGAGTTGAGCTAAGTCTATGAGATAGACAAGAACAAGTGTTGTTCACTCAACTATCCAAGAGTTACATGAGATGTAATTGACAAGAGTTGTCTACCTAAATAACTATGATGTAAGCGATTAGTCAAAGCTGATTGTAGTGAAATATGGATTTTGGCCTACTTATCATTATCTTGATTCATAGTAGGAGCATTTTTAATAGAATTCCTTGTTAAATGATTTTATGTATGTATGACTCAGATTTGTGTGAGTTGATCATTGTTGTAGAGTAATCATGGCACAAAACACAAGTACACTATCACTGCAATTTGTCCTTGAGAAGGTAAAACTTAATGGGAATAACTTCCTTAAGTGGCATTGCAATTTGAGGATAGTCCTCAAACAAGAAAAGAAATTGTATGTCCTCGAAGGGCCTGTTCCTAATGATCCGGCACCTAATGCTCCTAGGGCTGAAAGGGATGTTTACAAGAAGCATATTGATGATGCATTGGTTGTTGCATGCCTTATGCTTATCACCATAGACTCTGAGCTTCAGAAGCAACATGAGAACTTGGGTGCGTTTGATATGAACGAACACCTGAAAATGCTCTTTGAAGAGCAAGCAAGGCATGAGAGGTTTGTTCCAATGCAAGATGGTTGAGTCATTACCAGTCAGGTCCCATGTGCTTAAGATGATTGGATACATTGAGAGCCTTGAGGGTCTGGGTTTTCCTTTGCAAAAGGAGTTGGCTGTTGATCTAGTCCTACAATCGTTGCCGGATAGTTACAACCAATTTGTCACGAATTTCAATATGAATCATCTTGACAAATCCTTTTCTGAGTTGCTTACCATGTTAGGAACAGTTGAGCAACAGATGAAGGCAAATAAATCCAATAGCATATTGATGGTTGGAAATAGCAAAGGAAAGGGAAAAAGCAAGAAGAAGAATTCTTCCAAAAAGTTTGGTTCATCTTCTTCACAAGTGCTGAAACCCAAAGGTGGTGTTGCAAAGGAAGGACAATGTTTCCATTGCAAGAAACCTGGCCATTAGAAGCGTAACTGCCCTATTTACCTTGAAGAGGTGAAGAAATAAAAGGGAAGTAAGACTTCCGCTTCAGGTATTTTTGTTATAGAAGCTAATATCTCTATCTCTGCATCATGGGTATTAGATACTGGATGTGGTTCTAACATCTGTGTAAATGTGCAGGATCTGAGAAAGAGTAGAAGATTAGCAAAGGGCGAGATAGACCTGCGCGTTGGAAATGGAGCAAGAGTTGCTGCATTAGCCGTTGGAACTTACTATCTATCCTTACCGAGTGGTTTGGTTTTAGAACTTAACGATTGTTATTATGTACCTAACATAAGCAGGAATTTGATTTCTGTTTCTTGTCTGGACAAGAAAAGTTTTTCTTTTGTAATAAAGAACAACTGTTGTTCTATTTATTTCAATGATATTTATTATGGTGGTGCATATTTGAGCAATGGTTTGTACGTTCTAGAAACACCAATCTATAACATTAATATGAAGAGGGTTAGATTAAACGATTCTACTGAAACCTATCTCTGGCATTGTTGATTGGGCCATATAAACAAGACTCGTATTTCTAAACTCCATAAAGATGGACTTTTAGACTCATTTGATTTTGAATCATATGAGACAGCTGAGTCATGTTCATTAGGCAAAATGTTGAAGGCTCCTTTTTCTGGTAAAGGTGAAAGAGCTTCGGACTTGTTAGGTCCTATGCATTCTGATGTATGCGGACCTATGTCAACACATGCTAGAGGTGGATTTCAATACTTCATTACATTTACTTATGATTACAGTAGATATGTCTATGTGTATCTAGTAAAACATAAGTCAGAATCTTTTGAAAAGTTCAAAGAATTCAAGAATGAAGTACATAATCAACTCGGCAAGAGTATTAAAATGCTTCGATCTGATCGAGGAGGTGAATACTTAGACCAAAATTTTCTTGATCATCTAAAGGAATGTGGTATAGTATCACAACTTACTCCACCAGGAACACCTCATTGGAATGGTGTATCTGAAAGGAGGAATAGAACTTTGTTAGACATTGTTCGTTCTATGATGAGTCAAGCTAACCTTCCTTCTTCATTTTGGGGACATGCATTATTGAGTGCTGCATTTACACTTAACCGTGTTCCATTTAAATTGGTTAAAAAGACACCATATGAGATATGGACTGGGAAGCGTCCCAATTTGTCTTTCATGAGGATTGGGGTTGTGAGGCTTTCGTGAGACGAGAAGCATCAGATAAACTCGGCCCTAAATCAGACAAATGCCTATTTGTTGGATATCCTAAGGAAACTAAAGGATATTATTTCTATAATCCCACAAAGCACAAAGTGTTTGTTGCTTGTACTGCTATTTTTTTAGAAAGAGAATTTATTTCTAGAGAGATCAGTGGGAGGAAAATAGAATTCGAAGCAGTTCGAGATATAGAGGCTGAGATGGAACAAGGACAGGAGCCACAAGTTGTTATGGGTGAGAATCCTACACCTATAACACACGGACCGCGTAGGTCTGATAGGACTCGGTATGAGCCTGAGAGAAATGGATTTCTTATGACTCATACTGGAGACATGATGCTCATAGATGAGGATGAGCCCACTTCCTATCAGCAAGCTATTATGGGTCCGGACTCTAAGAAGTGGCCAGAAACCATGAATTCGGAGATGGAATCCATGTATGAAAACAAGGTATGAACCTTGGTTGATCCACCTGAAGGGGTAAAACCCATAGGGTGCAAATGGTTCTTTAAGAAAAAGACCGACGTGGATGGTAATGTGATTACCTTTAAAGGCGATTGGTTGCGAAAGGTTTCAAGTAAGTTCAGGGTATTGACTATAATGAAACTTTCTCGCTAGTTGCCATGGTTAAATCCATCCGGATTCTACTGGCTATAGCAGCATACCATGATTATGAAATATGGCAAATGGATGTCAAAATTGCTTTCCTTAATGGAAATCTTTTAGACGATGTGCACATGACACAACCTGAAGGTTTTGTCACTCCAGAGAATGCTAATAAGGTATGCATATTGCAGAGATCCATTTATGGATTGTAGCAAACTTCTAGGAGTTGGAATCTTCGTTTTAATGAAGTGATCAAAGAGTTTGGTTTCATTAAAAATGAAGATGAGCCATGTGTTTACAAGAATGTTAGTGGGAGCACTATCGTTTTCTTACTGTTGTATGTTGACGACATTCTGCTCATTGGGAATGATATTCCAACACTACAGTCTGTAAAGACTTGGTTAGGAAAGAATTTCTCAATGAAGGACTTAGGAGAAGCTGCCTATGTGTTAGGCATAAAGATCTATAGAGATAGATCCAAAAGACTTCTTGGACTAAGTCAAAGTACATATATTGACAAGGAGTTAAAGAGGTTTTGCATGCAAGATTTCAAGAAAGGTTTCTTGCCCATATCACATGGCATATCTCTCTCAAAGAATCAATGTCCTAGTACATTTATGGAGAGAGAACAAATGAGTAAGATCCCTTATGCATCTACTATAGGATCTATCATGTATGCCATGCTATGTACTCGACCAGATGTCGCATATGCATTAAGTGTCACAAGCAGATATCGATCTGATCCCGGTGAATGTCACTGGACAGCGGTTAAGAACATCCATAAGTACTTGAGAAGAACTAAGGATGCATTCCTTGTGTACGGAAGCATTGTTGAGCTTGTTGTAAAGGGTTACACAGATGCTAGCTTCCATACTGACAGGGATGACTTTAGATCACATTCAGGATATGTGTTTTGTCTTAGAGGCGATGTGAGGCTGTGCAAAGTTCCTTCTGAGAACAATGTAGCAGATCCTTTAACTAAGCCGCTCACACAACAGAAGCATGATGGTCATGCTAGATCCATTGGTATTAGATACATGGATGATTGGCTTTAGTGCAAGTGGGAGATTGTTCGTGTAATGCCCAAAAGCCGATCATTGATCATATTTTATAGTCATGTATATTTATTATGGTTTAATTCCAATAAATATGTTTATGTGATAAACGCTTGCACATATTTTTAACTCTAGAATATCTCATATTCTTAAAATGTCCCTAGTCGATTATTATTATGAATGGGCTGTAATAATAAATTAAGACTAGCGTATGTTGAGAATTATATGAGATATGAATTCTACATACGGGTACAAGTTAGAGAACTTAGTTAAAGGATATAATGTAATCATAGTGTACGAGATTCTACATACGGGTACGAGATATGAGTAGACCTTAGTGTAATCATTAGGTATATGATATAATGTGTACTGGATTTTGTATGATCTAGATGGAATTTGTCCAACCCTTATAATGGGTATATTATCAAATGGGCCTCTTGATAGAGTTGAACTGTAAATGCATGGTCATGCTCGGATTAAATGATATGGTGATATCATTAGCACCCGTTTTACACAGTTAACTCGGGGATCAAGAAACTTAGATTAAACATATACGAGATTGACTTATTCCATGTCTCGTGTTTGATCTTCATAATGGGAGGAAAGGACAATGACATGTTTCCGAGGCATAATGAATCAGTACTGATCTTGTCGTTTGGGTAGCAATGATGTTTTGCTAGACGCCGCTCATTGTTTATAATTGTAAATGAGTTTACAATTATTGCCAAACGTTACAAGTGCCTATAGGGTCACACACTTAAAACTGTGATTCGAGCTGGTGGTTAAACCATGGTTGGACCGTGGTTCGACCAGGTATTCGAATTAGTGGTTAGACCATGGTTGGACCAGGACGTTTTGGGTTGACTTGGTTCACTAATTATCATAATTATTGAACCAAAATTAATGCCATATGATGTGTAATCCCAATAATGCTTAGTGGAGCATCAAGGCATAGTGGAGGCATGATTAGACTTAAAGGATAATCATGATGGCTAATGCATGATGATGTTGGCCATTGTCTCATTAATCTATGCATTAATTGTGTGTATAAATAGAGGTTGATAATCAGATTATCAACACAAGAGAGTAGACACACAATTCAGGTTGCAACACACCAAATGCTAGTTTCTAGCTCTCGGAATATCTGCAGCTAGCACTGCGGTTCGGGAGTGCTCGGGTTAGTGATCGTGAGATGGTTGCTAGCTAGTTATCGATGGTTTATATGGATACCGTAGAGGAGTCGAATTTCTGTCCGGTTGTAGCTGATTCGACTCAACAGTTGAGTGATAGAACTCGACCAATCCAGGTACGATTTTTGTTATTCGGTTTACTCTATTTCAGATGAATCCTCCATGAGTTCCGGGTCTTTTCGCTGCGCATTTGTTTCCTATGTTTGCACACCCAGTTACTTACAGTAGGTATCCGGGTATGCAAACTTAGAGTTAAACAAGCAGCGGAATAAAGCATGAAACTAATGGAGGATCCATGTGAAACGGGATAAACCGAATAACAAGATTTTCGTACCTGATTTGGTTAAGATCTTTCACTCAACTGATGATCCAAATCAGCAAGAACCGGACAAAATCTGACTCCTCTACGGTATCCACACGAACCGTTGATGACTGCTAGCAACCGTCTCACGATCACTAACCCGAGTACTCCCGAACCGTAGTGCTAGCTGCAGAATTTTCGAGAGCTAGGGACTAGAATATGTTTGATGTGTTTCTTTCTCAAGTATGAAGAGTGTGTTATGTCTGAAAAACTGATCAAACCTTCACCCTTTTATACACACTTGTAATGCATAGTTAATTAGATAATGGCCAATATAATCATCCATTATCTTTCATGATTATGTTTCCACCATTATCATGTCTCCACTAGTGCATTAAACATATATATCAGCATATAAAGGATTACACATCATATGGCAATAATTCTGGTAATTAGTGAACCGAATCAACCCAAACGACCCGGTCCAACCATGTTCTAACCACTAGCTCAATATCCTGGTCGAACCATGGTCCAACCATGGTCTAACCACTAGCTCGAATCAACAGCTCTAAGTGAGTGACCCTGTAGGCACTTGTGACGTTTGGCAATAATTGTAAACTCTCATTTATAATTATAAACAATGAGCGGTGTCTAGCAACATATTATTGCTACCCAAACGACAAGATCAGTAGCCTCGGAAAAAATGACATTATCCTTTCGTCCCATAATATCAAGATCAAACACGAGACATGGAATATATCACCCTCGTTTATGTTTGCTCTAACGTTTGTTTATCCCCGAAGTTAACTGTGTGATACAGATACAAATGATATCCCCATATCACTTATTCTGAGCATGGCCATGCATTTACAGTTCAACTCTATCAAGGGGCCCAACTGATAATATACTCGTTATATGGGTTGGACGAATTCCATCTTGATCATACAAAACCCAGTACACATTATATCGTATACCCAATGATTAATCTTAGGTCCACTCAATTACCTGGTCGAACCATGGTCCAACCACCTGGTCGAACCATGGTCCAACCATGGTTCAACCACCAGCTCGAATCAACAGTTCTAAGTGTGTGACCCTGTAGGCACTTTTAACGTTTGGCAATAATTGTAAACTCATTTACAATTATAAACAATGAGCGGCGTCTTGCAACACATCATTGCTACCCAAACGACAAGATCAATACTGATTCATTATGCTTCAGAAATATGTCATCGTCCTTCTGTCCCATTTTCAAGATCAAACACGAGACATGGAATACGTCAATCTCGTATAAGTTTAATCTAAGTTTCTTGATCCCCGAGTTAACTGTGCAAAACGGATACTAATGATATCACCATATCACATAATCCGAGCATGGCCATGCATTTACGATTCAACTCTATCAAGAGGCCCAATTGATAATATACCCGTTATATGGGTTAGACGAATTCCATCTTAATCATACAAAACCCACTACACATTATATCATATTCCCAATGATTACACTAAGGTCTACTCAGTTACGAATAGCCAAGAGTAATATCAAAGTATATGACTCACGTGTTGGGAATCTTGATAATCTCAGGTCTAAGGATAGTACATATAAGAATCACTAATGACAACATGAGTCCATGCAGTGTTCTTATGTCGGGTCAGTCCAGTCCACAAGTTCTCTAACTTGTACCCATATGCAGAACTCATATCTCATATGATTCTCAACATACGCTAGTCTTTATTTATTATTACAACCCATCCAAAATAATAATCAACTAGGGACATTTCAAGAATATAAGATATTCTTAGGTTATAAATATATGCAAGCATTTATCATAGATAAACATATTTATTGGAATCAAACCTTAATAAAAAATACATGACAATATTATCATCCAATGATTGGCTTTTGGGCATTACACTAACACTAAGAACATGACAAAAAACACACTCTTCAAATGCAGATGCCAACCTCCGAACCTCCTGGAGCAGAGGAGCACCTTCAAGACGCGTCAAAATAGCACCGTTAAGCATTGCGATTAACTCCTGATTTTCCGACTCAACCACTAGCCTAGGAAGAAGACGTGAAGAGGCAAGTAAAAACCATCTCGCACGGCCCACAGCTCCGCCATGGCCACCGAAAACGGAGGCAGACGATGATGGTAGCCACACACCCATCCTGTTGCCAGATAAGCCCCCCCACAACCGCAACATTCCTCACCACATCCACAGCAGCATCCACATTCACCTTAAAGACACTCACCGTAGGAGGCGACCACACAACAGCCTCAGGGGCTATCGACAAACCCGCCCCACTTACATCCTGTTGCCTAGAATGAAGAAACCACATCCAGATATACTGTGTAATATACCCATGCATCCCCTTTGGAGGTCTTGGATTTTGGGCAAACACAACATCATTCCGCCACTTCCACATCAACCAAAGTGCCATTCCAAAAAACAATTCGGACGGCAAAGTACTATCAAACGCAAGCTTACCCTTCAAACCACATAGCACTCAGTCATGAAAGGGGAGAGTGAAAACTCTGGCACGAGTAGAAGGCCTCAAAAGAGCATGCCGCACCTGCCCTGCATCCCACAATCCCGTAAGGCATGTAGTTGCATTTCCTCAAACCGACCACACCGAGGGCAACTAGTATCCAAGGATAGTTGTCGACGGCCACGCTCCACATTAGTAAGAAGAGCCTGGTGTCCACACTGCCAGAGAAAGGTGCGGGCTCTAGGGAGACCCCGCCAACGCCATAGTACCCGTCACAGCTCACTAGGACCATACGTGTGTGCACCAGCGGAGAGAGACCCATACACCGCCCTGACGGTACACTCTCTAGATGCCGTGCCATCCGAATAAACTGTATTCTCCTTCCCAGGACGAAGAAGAGACTGAAAACTAGCAAACTGATGTAGTAACGGAGGAAGAAGCATAGACTATAGGAGAGCCCAGTTCTACCCACCCGATGGCAAAGCAACATCCGTCATAGACATCTCTTCCACATCCTCCATAGACATCTCTTCCATACCATCCGGCACCACAAGATTAGGAAACTCGTCAAGACGAACCACCCCTAGAAGCCAAGGGTCCTGCCAGAAGTTAATATTCTGCCCTATTCCAAAGATCCATGAAATACTCTGCAGAACTGTGGGCCAAGCAGCACAAATACCTCACCAAATATGAGACACTTGTTGGCTAGTTTGAACTTGGGGAAGCACCGAATTCCCAGTTAAATACTTAGCTCTCATTAATCTCAACCATAATGCTGTAGGACGTGACACCAGTCCCCATACAAGCTTTGTCAAAAAAGCCTCATTAGCCTGCTGCATATGCCGGAGACCCAGACCCCCATCCTTCTTTTGCTTACACAATTTATCCCAAGAAACCATGGACATCTTCCTCTGGGTTGAAGTAGAACCCCAAAGGAAACCAAAAGCAGCTTTGTCTGGTACATCACAGACACCACGTGGTAAAGATACCACATGCATAGAATAATACGGAATAGTCTGAATAACAGACTGCACCAAGGTCATTCGCCCTGCGAGAAACAAGCTACACGCCTTCCATCCAGCAAGCTTCAGGTCAACCCTTTCTGTGATATGGCGAAATGTGGCATTAGTAATATGACCATGCACCAATGGAAACCCCAAATACTGCCCCAAATCCGCAGTAACCCCAATGCCAAGAAGTTGAGAAATCCCCTCCGCATGACCATCAGAAACATTTTTGGAAAAGAAGACTCTAGACAGCCTTGCTAATCTTCTGGCCAGAACTAGCACAAAACAAATCCAGACATCGATTCATAATATCCACCTGCACTATAGATGCCTAAGCAAACAACACCAAATCATCTGCAAAGAACAGATATGAAATTAGAGGCGCATCAGAATTGATCATCACTGGTTTCCACACCCCCTTTCCACCAAATCACAGATTAACTGTGAAAGTCTCTCAATGCACAAAACAAAGAGAAATGGAGACCCCCTGCCTAACACCACGGGATGGAGAAAATTCCCTGGTAAGATCCCCATTCCAAAGAAGCTGAAGGGTACTAGAAGTAACACAAGACATCAAAATGCAAATATAAGAGTTTGGCATCCCAAATCCTGCATAGTATCCTCAATAAAATCCAACCTCAGTCGGTCATACGCCTTTTCAAGATCGAGATTAATGGCCATAAACCCCTCTCTACCACGCTTAGTATGCATTGTATGTATCAGTTCCTGGACAACCCCTCTCCACCATGCCAGGTACAAAGCTCGCCTGAAAAGGCAACACAAGGGAGTCCAAACACGGTTTCAATCTGTTGGCTAAGGCTTTAGTAAGAAGCTTATATGGTACAGTGTACAGACTGATGGGCCGAAACTGAGTTATCATCTCTGGTGTCTCCACCTTATGAATAAGCGTTAGAAGAGTCTTATTCATCTCCTTGGGCACAATACCAGAATTAAAAGCCTGCTGGATAAATGAACACACCAATAGGCCCATAATATGCCAAAACTTCTGAATGAAAACTGCATGAAAGCCATCCACCCCCGGGGCCTTATGCGGAGCCATCTGTTTCAAGGCGACATTGATCTCCACAGAAGAAACCGGGCTAGCCAAACAATCCAGTCGTTCCTGCGAAAGTACGTGGAATTTCCCACGTAGTGGAAGAGGAACCGGTATGTCACCCTCTCGCCAGAACAGATCAGAAAAATAGAGAACTGCATGTTCCCGCAGCATAGTTTGAATAGAAAACCAGTGCTCCCTAATCAACAAGCTCCCAACCCTATTCCTATGCCGACAGACAATAGTAGAAGCATGGAAAAAAGAAGTATTGCGATCATCATTCTGAACCCACTGACTTCGTGACTTCTAAAACCATAATACCTCTTCTTGAGCCAAGATAGTATCATACTCTAGAGTCAACTCGGCCTCCAAGCCATGTACAAAAGAACCAGCCCTCCCTTCAGCCTTAGCTTTCTAAATACCACTGATTCGAGCTAGTAAAGCCTTCTTTCTGCGAATAATGTTACCAAACACCTCCCAGTTCCATTTGAACAAGTCTTTACTCAGAAGTTCAGTAGCTTCAGGTAGTCGTAAATCACCATGCCAAGCATCCATCACTACCTGTGGAAATCGGTCATCAAGCATCCAAGTCGTCTGGAACCTAAAGGGTTTTGGACGCGAGGATGCCGCCATAGCATTCAAATGTAATAATAAAGGCGAATGGTCTGATTTGGTGCGTGGTAAATGCCAAATCGCAGCATCCGGGTTAACAATACGCCATTGGTGGTTGACCAGGCCAAGATCCAACCGCTCCGCCACCAGCTCCCGGAAAGCACCAACGCGCTTCTCCCAAGTAAATTTAGGTCGGTGGAAACCTAAATCAACCAACCCACAGTCATTAATCCACGAGGAAAAAATATTACACATCCTCATGCATGCAAGCAAACCACCCATCTTCTCCGACTGATCAACAAGAGTATTAAAGTCACCCAGCAACAACAACGGTTCACGCATCCTTGACGAGTCGATGGAGCCGGACATTCATAAATTGCCGTAAGCAAACGCGGTGTCTCAGCCTAAAGGACTACCCTTGCATGAATAAACTGGGCATGGGTAACTAAGACAGAAACCTCCACCAAATGACGACACACCCCAACCAAATACCACCGGAGCGCCCCATTAAGAAGTTTCCTTTTAAACATCTTTACGCAAGCACTCCACTCGGGCGAATTGAATGACCAACATTATTTACTGTTTATCATTTTCTTTCTTTTTTCTTTGCATATGTAAAAGAGAAAGAAGATTCTTCCTCTAAAGTGAAGTCATCTAACAACATTGTGTGAGCTGGCAAAGAGCTTCAATACAGCCATTGCACTTGCTTCAACAACCCCTCTTCTTGATTTTTTTCTCTTATAAATAAAAACAACTTTCAAAGAGGGGAAAAAAGTCGGTTTTTGTGTCTTATTATCAAAGGGTAGCATCAAGAAAACTGGAGTGTGATTTCTAAATTCTGAAAGACAAGCTTTTAGTATTTATCTTTGTCCTTTAAGTTCCTACTTATTATTGGAGCCTATAAATAGCCTTCCTGCCCAAATTAAGGCATTATATTATAAAGGAATAAAATTATGTTATTGAGCTTGCTAAGTGCACATAAAACCTTTGAGAAATCTTTGAGCTTTATTTGTAATCAAAGAGTTTGTAGTGGATCGAATTAGTTTTAAAGTTTGAGTTTGTGAAAAAGCTTTGGATATAGGTTTAGATTGAGCCTTCATAAAAGTTAAGGTTATAGAGTGAGCCTTGGAAAACTCTTGTAAAAGTTGTAGCTTGAGCTTTGAAATAACTAAGTGTAATAAGCTGGCTTTCATCTTAGAAGAAACTATATAGTGAGCTTGGCAAATCTCAATGGGGAATCTTGAGTAGTGGATGTACCCATAGGATTTAAGGGGAACACTCTAAATCTTTATATTTGTGATTGTGCTTGAATGTTTTTTCTTACTTTTCTCTATGTCTCTTTAGTTCTTTAAAAATCCAGATTTTGGTGGCAACTCCATACACGAAATTTCCAAAAAGTTAGGAGCTAATTCATCCCCCTCTACCCACTAGCTTGTCCGAAACGCCCCGACCCGTATTTACCGTACACAGTAAACACGTGCCGGAACTGTGACGACCCAACCAAAATAAGCCCAAGCACACAGTGTACAAAATTGAAACCCGGGCCCAACAGCCCAAAATAGGAAACATCATAAATAACAAAACCGGCCCAATGGCCCAATAATAGTAAAAACATGCACAGCGAAAGACTTAATAACTCACATAAACACTGTATGCGACACTGATGCAAACTATGGATCCAAGCCCTGTCCAAGGGATAACGCCGCAGCCTGTCTGGAATGCACCAATCCTGTACAACAAATAACTCATCCTACGGGATGAAAGCCCGCAGGTGAGGGGTGAGTCCGAAGTGCTCACCGACGAAGGAAAGACAATCAATATGAACACTATAAATACTCAAGTCCAAAAACAGGCAAAAACCGCCAAATACATACCAAACCGAAAGACTAGACCCAAAACCGATCCAAGACCAAAAGACTCAAATAAAATCCAATTTCCAATGTTATCTTTCCGGGCCCCGTCACGGATAGGCTAGGGTCGTACCAGGTTATCAACCTGTTCCTGGTGCCATATCAAAAAGAACCCGGGATCAACATCCCAATACAAACTCAGGGATCAACATCCCAATCAAACCGGCGTC
Organism: Turnera subulata; assembly: GCA_028386065.3. NCBI lineage: Eukaryota > Viridiplantae > Streptophyta > Magnoliopsida > Malpighiales > Passifloraceae > Turnera > Turnera subulata. The sequence continues at coordinate 127,478 of JAKUCV010001413.1, forward strand.
AATATGCCCATCACAAGTAACCCAGATCATGGCACCACAAAACAGTCTCAAACCATCCGGTCGTACCTCTACTTACCACGTGACAATTATATTATCATCATTTAAAATCAAATCACAGGGATCGACATCCCTAACCAAAATACCGGGATAGACATCCCATCCAAAATACCAAGGATCGACATCCTTGTCACAATTTATTATTTAATCCTTTATACTTAATCCAAAAGACACAGAAAATCAACACGGGGATAAACATCCCAAAAATACCAAATCAAAATACTGGGATAAACATCCCAAAAATACCAAATCAAAATACTGGGATAAACATCCTGACAACAATCACAACAAATGCAATCATCAACAGTGCAATAAACATCAAGTACAATAACCGAGTAATACAGGCACATATTGAAGGAAATCCATCCTCACCTTGGCCGATTACTCAACTACGGAAACAATGACCGGTCCGACGCCGGCTCTTCGGGAAACTGCCCGATATCAGAACCTATACCACTAAACAATACACACTCACATAAATGCACATAATTGGTATACTATGATGCCAAACTGCGTAATAACCCTTCCCGGTTCCTATCCGTTATTATTATCTTTTACCGAAAACATTTACCGTAAATATATATATTTTCCAAAATAACTTCCGTTGAGCTAGTTATTTCCCATATCAAATATCCTTTCAAAAATATAATTACTATGAAGTATTCTTTCTGAAAGTTATAACTTTTACATATTTCTAACTATTTATAGGAAGAATATTACCTAACGTATTTAGTTTCCAAGGATATTTTCATAAAAACTACTTACCATACCATTATTGAAATAACCATAACATATTTATCTTAATTTTCCAAAAATGGTCATATCCCGTATATATATTACCATTTATATCCATAGTGTATATATTAAAGCTATTTACAATATAACAATTTTTTAAATATAAGAGATATAAACCATATCACAATTACCTTAATTTCTCAAAAGTAATGATATGTCAATGTATTTATAATCATGTATATATATATATCCAGAATTATATTTTACATATATTTTTTTTTTTATTATTATTATTATTAATAATTTTCGGACTGGGCAAATAGTGTCAGCCCAGATATCCAAAATCCAAACACACTAGCCCACTCCCAACCCACATGCCCAATCCAAACTAAAACCCTTAACCCACAAAGCCAAAGCCCACACGAACAAACCCTAAACCCAACCAAAACGAAGCCCAAATCCAAACAAACCCATAACCCATCAAACCCAAGCCCAACTACCATCATCTTCAACCTCACCTTGGTGGCGGCGGGTTGCAGGCGGCGAGGCGTGGCGAGGCGTGTATCGAGGTAGGGTCGGCTGCAGGTGGTGTCGCGTGAGGGTGGCGACACGAGCAAGACGACGAAGCGATGGCGGTGGCAGCGGCTCATGAAGAACTCAGATGGCGCGGTGGAGGTGTCGCCGGAGAGGAGAAAGGAGAGGAAGAAGAGGCTCGCCGTGGCTTTGGTGGGCCGTCTTGCTGGTCGTGTCAGCGACGGCGACGAAAGCTGCAGGGCGGTACGCAAGCGGGCGTAGCTTCGTCGGAGGCACGACGTGAACGGTGCGGCAGGTGGCGCACTTCAACGTGCCTCGTCTGGATGGTGGCGTGGCGGCGCGACAAGGGAAGAAGGAAGGGAAGGATGGTGGCGGCGTTAGGCAGCGAAGAGGACGGTTGGTGTTGCAGGTGGCGGGTCCGGTGGAGGCTTGTGTGGTGGTGTTTTGGTCGCGGGAAAAGAAAGAAGGACGAGGAGTTGGTGGTTTTTTTTGGTGTGCAAGTTGGTGCATGGGGTGGCTTTACAGGCAGTGAAGGGGTGCAAGACGACGACCGGCTTCACAGGCAGCACTTCACAAGTCTCACAGGAAGGCTTCAGGGGCGAGCTTCACGAGTTCACGGGAGAGGCGACCGGAACTCACGCGGGAGCAGGAAAGAATAAAAAGAAGAAAAAAGAAAAAAAGGAGAAAAGAAAAGAAAAGAAGAAAAGGAAAAAGGCAGGGGCATAACCATAATTTTCCGTCCCGAGTCCAAAAATATGACTTGGGCTCGGAAAATCCGATTAATTCTCCTGAGCATTTTCCATCTCTCGGAACTGAAAATCGAGGCTCGGTTAGTTAGAAAGATACTCCCGAGTACGGGAAAACTCTCGGTTTCGAAAAACGACTCCCGATTTACCTTGAATCAATTACCCAAGATTAATTCAACACTAAATCACGGTAAAAAGACTTCTACAGTCTCGGTAAAAATCAAAAATTTTACCCGGGCTGTTACAGTCTACCCACCTTAAAAAGAATTTCGTCCCCGAAATTCCATCTTATCCGTGGGTCCTACCACGATAAGATTCTGGCACACTCTGCCAGGTGTCCAACCTCAACAAGAGATACCGCTTATACCCTTAAGCGACATTTCATCCGCTTATACATACCAAACCTCATGACCGGCATACTCACACACAGTCATGGACTCTCCACTGAGATCAAGGACGACCTCAGATTCCGAGAACAACAGCTACATCGGCAGCACGGCCTTCCCGACAAGCTCCGATGAAGAACCTCCGAAGAAGCGCTTCAAGACGAACATCGTCGGCCTGAAGGAGCATATGGTCGTCTCCCCAAAACGACGAAAGAAACGTGCTCCCAAGAAAGCTGAGGACAAGAAGGGCAAGGCGATAGCTGAAAGCAGCACTCCGCAGCAGACACTGACTCAGCTGAACGTCTCTCTGAAGAAGATCAGCTCGGGGGTGGCGCAAATCGAACTGGTGTGCGCGGAGCTCTTCCCTCACATGAAGAACGTACAAAAACTTGTAAAAGATCTAGAGAAGCAAGTAACTCAATAGAGTACTTCTTCTCCTGTTGTAAAACTATTATGAAATAAATAAAATAAGTTTCTTTTTAAATCAAAATCTCTTGTGTTACGAAATCTCTTGTTAAACAGAAAAAATAAAACACCTCAAAACAAAATAAAAATCAACTATTAGAATATAAAATTAAATATAAAGAAATTAAAAGCAAAACTCGTTTAACAAAATCAAAACATAAAGAAGTTAAAACAAAAATATATTTCATGATCGGTGCTCGTTTCGGACGTGAACATCCACGAACCCAAGAAACGTAACACGCGCAACTAACGGTGTCGTCTGTCTCCCTCGTGGAAAAGACATCCGTTAACTTGCACGGTGACGATCACGAGCACGTACTGTGTCCCTCGAAAGAAACGTTACCCACTTGTTCACAAATTCCGCATGAGCCAAAAACGTCTGTCAAGACAACGTATCTCTCCACGATGTCCGAACAGCTGTAAACTTGTCGTGCATGTGCTCTACTCGAGGTATGGTCCCATCAGTCTAGCCTCAACGATCACGGATGCATGTGATAAAAGATGCAGAAAAATATAGTACAACCATGAAAAGAAAGGACAGAGTAGCCAGAGCGAAAGAAAATCATGAGAGGGAAAAAGGCTGAAAAACTCTGGCATCGTAGCCCGAAAAACGTATAAAGTAACGTAGCAATAAATGAAGCAACGAAAAGTTTCAAAAAGCAAATCTTGAAAATCAAAAACGGTAATCACGCTCCCCATAAGAGTATAAAAGGAACGGAGCGGTGAGGTGTAAATCATCAAAAGCATTTTAAAGCAACCAAAACGTCCAGGCAACCAAAACCACAAAACTCTGAAAAAAACAAAATACCCACACGTCCAAACACGATGCCTACTCCGTCATCAGTCTTCTTCGTCGAAGGTGCCAACCTAGGCAGAAGGAACCGACTGGCCTACAGCATGGTCAACGAACGTGCTGAAGAGCTACCAAACGAACTCGGCAGGATGCCGCGTCTAGTCTTCGTCGACGAACTCTACTTATCGCGGTTCTTCGTCACTCCAATGGAAGAGGTGTTCTTCCCAGAGGACCGTGGCACTCTGAGGACCTCCTACTATGGCTCGGCAAACTCCATCATGTTCTTCATCTCCGAAAGGCTACAGGAGTTCAACCTGGAGTCCACTTGCCACTTCCTGGAGCAAGGTACCTACTATCAGCTCACGATGACGGCCCAGAGCATGCCCAGAGTCACTCGTCTGCCCGTAACTTGGCCCAAGGCCCGACTACTGGTGTGGAACTGTAGAGGAGTAGCTAGGCGTTCCCAGGAGTTCTCACGTACTCTGAGGGACTTGAAGAACCAATACAAAACGAACATGGTTCTTCTCACCGAGACCCAGTGGCAGCCTCAAGACGATCACGGTCTCATCCCACTCCGGTTCCCTCAAGCAAACCGGTTCGAGCTTCCTGGTCAGGACGGCAGAGGCGAGTCAACATCAACAACGACCCCACTAGCTTCCGGGTCAACGTCATTCCAAGGCGATAAATGTATTTTTATTTTTATAAAACATAAAATATCAATGTAATATTTCTGTTTGTAATGATAATATTTGCAATATTAATAATATTTATATTTTCGCTTATTTATGGCATCATTTACCTCTTATGTGTATGTTTTGCGATAGCTGGCGTCCCTTGACTGGATCCATAATGCACTAACTAAATGATCTAAAATAATAAATAAATGGAGCGAACTATACAAACAAGGACAACAAACACACAAAGACTGCCCAACAAGACCTAACGCCCGCTCCGCTACCAAAATGAAACGCCCCGACCTGTATTTACCGTACACAGTAAACACGTGTCGGAACTGTGACGACCCAACCAAAATAAGCCCAAGCATACAGTGTACACAACTGAAACCCGGGCCCAACAGCCCAAAATAGGAAACATCATAAATAACAAAACCGGCCCAATGGCCCAATAATAGTAAAAACATGCACAGCGGAAGACTTAATAACTCACATAAACACTGTATGCGACACTGATGCAAACTATAGATCCAAGCCCTATCCAAGGGATAACGCCGCAGCCTGTCTGGAATGCACCAATCCTGTACAACAAATAACTCATCCTACGGGATGAAAGCCCGCAGGTGAGGGGTGAGTCCGAAGTGCTCACCGACGAAGGAAAGACAATCAATATGAACACTATAAATACTCAAGTCCAAAAACAGGCAAAGACCGCCAAATACATACCAAACAGAAAGACTGGACCCAAAACCGGTCCAAGACCAAAAGACTCAAATAAATCTAATTTCCAATTTTATCTTTCCGGGCCCCATCACGGATAGGCTAGGGTCGGACTAGGTTATCAACCTGTTCCTGGTGCCAGATCAAAAAGAACCCGGGATCAACATCCCAATACAAACTCAGGGATCAACATCCCAATCAAACCGGCATCAACATGCCCATCACAAGTAACCCAGATCATGGCACTACAAAACAGTCTCAAACCATCCGGTCGTACCTCTACTTACCACGTGACAACTATATTATCATCATTTAAAATCAAATCACAGGGATCGACATCCCTAACCAAAATACCGGGATAGACATCCCATCCAAAATACCAAGGATCGACATCCTTGTCACAATTTATTATTTAATCCTTTATACTTAATCCAAAAGACACAGAAAATCAACACGGGGATAAACATCCCAAAAAAACCAAATCAAAATACTGGGATAAACATCCTAACAACAATCACAACAAATGCAATCATCAACAGTGCAATAAACATCAAGCACAATAACCGAGTAATACATGCACATATTGAAGGAAATCCATCCTCACCTTGGCCGATTACTCAACTCCGGAAACAATGACCGGTCCGACACCAGCTCCTCGGGAAACTGCCCGATATCCGAACCTATACCACAAAACAATACACACTCACATAAATGCACATAATTGGTATACTATGATGCCAAACTGCGTAATAACCCTTCCCGGTTCCTATCCGTTATTATTATCTTTTACCGAAAATATTTGCAGTAAATATATATATTTTCCAAAATAACTTCCGTTGAGCTAGTTATTTCCCAGATCAAATATCCTTTCAAAAATATAATTACTATGAAGTATTCTTTCTGAAAATTATAACTTTTACATATTTCTAACTATTTATAGGAAGATTATTACCTAACGTATTTAGTTTCCAAGGATATTTTCATAAAAACTACTTACCATACCATTATTGAAATAACCATAACATATTTATCTTAATTTTCCAAAAATAGTCATATCCCGTATATATATTACCATTTATATCCATAGTGTATATATTAAAGCTATTTACAATATAAATAATTTTTTATATAGAAGAGATATAAACCATATCACAATTACCTTAATTTCTCAAAAATAATGATATGTCAAAGTATTTATAATCATGTATATATATATATATATCCAGAATTATATTTTACATATATTTTATTATTATTATTATTATTATTATTAATTTTCGGACTGGGCCAAATAGTGTCAGCCTAGATATCCAAAATCCAAACCACACTAGCCCATTCCCAACCCACATGCCCAATCCAAACTAAAACCTTTAACCCACAAAACCAAAGCCCACATGACCAAACCCTAAACCCAACCAAAACGAAGCACAAATCCAAACAAACCCATAACCCATCAAACCCAAGCCCAACTACCATCATCTTCAACCTCACCTTGGTGGCGGCGGGTTGCAGGCGGCGAGGCGTGGCGAGGCGTGTGTCGAGGTAGGGTCGGCTGCAGTTGGTGTCGCGTGATTGTGGCGACACGAGCAAGACGACGAAGCGATGGCGGTGGCAGCGGCTCGTGAAGAACTCAGATGGCGCGGTGGAGGTGTCGCCAGAGAGGAGAAAGGAGAGGAAGAAGAGGCTCGTCGTGGCTTTGGTGGGCCGTCTCGCTGGTCGTGTCGGCGACGGCGACGAAAGCTGCAGGGAGATACGCAGGCTGGCGTAGCTTCGTCGGAGGCGCGACGTGAATGGTGCGGCAGGTGGCTCACTTCAACGTGCCTATTCTGGACGGTGGCGTGGCAGCGCGGCAGGGGAAGAAGGAAGGGAAGGATGGTGGCGGCATTGGGCAGCGAAGAGGAGGGCTGGTGTTGCAGGTGGCGGGTCCGGTGGAGGCTTGTGTGGTGGTGTTTTGGTCGCGGGAAAAGAAACAAGGACGAGGAGTTGGTGGTTTTTTGTGTGCAAGGTGGTGCATAGGGTGGCTTTACAGGCAGTGAAGGGGTGCAAGACGACGACCAGCTTCACGGGCAACACTTCACAAGTCTCACAGGAAGACTTCACGGGCGAGCTTCACGAGTTCACGAGAGAGGCGACCGGAACTCACGCGGGAGCAGGAAAGAAGAAAAAGAAGAAAAAAGAAAGAAAGGAGAAAAGAAAAGAAAAGAAGAAAAGGAAAAAGGCAGGGGCATAACCATAATTTTCCGTCCCGAGTCCAAAAATATGACTTGGGCTCGAAAAATCCGATTAATTCTCCGGAGCATCGTCCAACTCTCGGAACTGAAAATCGAGGCTCGGTTAGTTAGAAAGATACTCCCGAGCGCGGGAAAACTCTCGGTTTCGAAAAACGACTCCCGATTTACCTTGAATTAATTACCTAAGATTAATTCAATAGTAAATCACGGTAAAAAGACTTCTACAGTCTCGGTAAAAATCAAAAATTTTACCCGGGCTGTTACATTGTCTACATGTTTTATATTTTTGTTAGCTAGAATGCTTTAATTGTAATAGGTTGGTGGGTTGGCAAATTAGATTGTTAAAATGTTCAAACAAAATATTAGACGGTCAAATTGATATTCCAACAAAGTTGAAGTGCACTATATGAAAACTTGCCCAAAAATAATTTATCCTCATAAAAAATTAAACATAACAAACACAATTAATATTTATACCTTACAAATATTTTTTATATATATAATTATATTCTTTAATCAATTATTTTTTAACATAATTGTATAAACACATTTAAATTTATAGCCTTCATCTCTTTAATATTTATATTAATTATTCAGTTTCATTTTTCTTTTTTCACATTTAAATCTTATATATTTTTAAAATCAAGATAGAGAAATAATTTTTTATAGTTTATTGTATAATTTTATAGACTATTTTCTTACATTCTCAACGTTTATATAACTGTTTTATTTTACCTATAATCATATTTCAACAAATCTTTTACTTATTTATTCATTTGTGTATATATATATATATATATATATATATATATATATATATATATTAGCTATTATAAATATTTTATATTTATGAATTCTTCAACTTTTTTTAGATGAATATTTCGTTCTAAAATTTATATTAATTCTCCCTGCAAAAGTACTAGACATTGAAGAGAGCAAATAGAGAATTATTCTGTTTTATAAAACGATAAATTCAAGAGGGCCAAATTGACAGAATGACAAGAACTTATGTGAAAAAATAAAAATTTCAGCCGTGGTCAGTGTTTTTAAACCCGAAGTGACCCGATCGGTCGAACCTAAGAATATGACCCGACAAATTTTTCAGGTCAGAACTTTGTAAATTTGCAATTGAACCCGGATTGAACCACAATTTAACGAAAAAAATATGACCGACATAATGAGCCCATCAGTGCAGATTTAATAATAGTCATGGCCATCCCAGCCCTGGAGAAATCGCCATGATTCTTTTTGTTCTCTTCTAAATCCTATTGATTTTAATACTTATATTGAATAGTATGATATTTTAGTTAATTGTGGAATGGCAGTATATAAATGTAAACGTAAATGTAAATGGTTGAGTCAACCTAAAAAATTTGATGGGGATATAAAAGTTTTTTTTGATACTAAGGGGATATAAAAGTTGGGGTTGAAGCTTAATTGTTAAGGTTGTTCCACACTTCCTAGGTTGTTCCACACTTCCTCCATGCTTCCTCCAAATTGTAAGAACACGTAATTGTCCAAATCTCCATGTTCTCGTACCTGCATCACACATGTATTTAGTTCTTGAAAAAAGACTGCTAACAAACTCATGACTTAATACCCCAAAGTGTGAACCCAAACTGACATGCTTTGATCCTTTACAGGCCGTTTGTATTGGCCATAATGTCAGGTCCATTTGGTCCTCTGCCTCATATTAAGAGCAATTCTCTACACTTCCAGCTCTCAAAAAAAAGACACCTAACGAAATAAGTTACTAATAACTAAACTCAATTGAAATGTATCAAAATTGTCCAAAATACCTTTTTTTTGGGGGGTTTATTGGTGCACATCACTGTAAATATAGGCTTGGTCTAATTGACTAGTGATTTGATTCAGCTTAGATCAATCAATCAATTTGGGATTTGGATTTTTCTGAATTAGAAATGTCCACCTGCCATGAAGAAAAATGCATATTTCATGAGTATAATTTGACAGCTTCTATTTATAGTTTTCAACCTCCTCCGCAAACTTATCCACAAAATTTTTGAGCTTTGCCACCTTTTTCTACCAAAAAATTTGATAGCTTCTATATTTAGTTCTCATGCATACATTTTCGTTGATTTCTCACATTTTCGAGGGTGTTTACAGCTGCTAGTTTGGTAAATTTAGAAAGAAATTGAATGGTGAAGATCTTAATCTAACAGTATACACAGTTAGGAAAATTTTGAAAAGATTTGGAGTAGAATATTTTGTTCAAGACTTGCCCGACCACTGTTGATCTCCGTGTCCAGCCAGGTTCTTGGACTTCTATTCCTGGCTACCGGCCCTAAGATCATCTTAAGTCTTGGAAATGCACCACTCTAAGGCTAAGCGCGTCAACCTTATGCCTTTTTTAATACTATCATTTATGCTTTCTATCATGTCTAGTTCCAAATAAGGGCTAGGAGACTAACTTTATGGTTCTTATCATATATATATGGATATATACATTCATCTGGATTAGTTTAAACCTGACTATATTTAACGTCCTGAGTTAGAAAGAACAAAAAGAAAGGTATGCACAACATGAGCCTATCGTATCATTAGACATGTTAACAATTATGAAGTTGGATAAAGCTATAAAAGATGTAACGCACACACACAGAGCGAACAACAAAATTGAAATGGCAGAATAGGCTCCTCTTACAAGATAAGCATGTTAGGAGATCCTCGGAATTGTTGCAGGGCATTGCCTCAATAATGGAATCTGGAAGGCCCCTTCAACTCTATCTCCAATAGGTATGGTTCCATCCACTAATTTAACCTCTTTGGTCCTCAAGTTGCATGAGTAAACCCGAATGCAATCGCTGTATCTTGCAGTAGCAAATTGTACAATATCTTCATCATAAGGATCCAGAGAGAGAGGATATAGTTCTAGACGATCAGATTCCAACTCCTTCTTCAGTATAGCATCATCATAAATAATTTCCTTCCAATAAGCCTCTCCCTTGAAGCTCCATTGTCCTCTGCGGTGCTCCTCCAGTAGTTCCTCCTCCTCGTCCTCCTCTTCTAATTCTCCTGCTACTTCTTCTACTTCCTCCTCCTCCTCCTCCTCTTCTTCTCCTGCCACTTCTTGTTCTACAACTGTTACGTTGTTATATGCTTTTCCCTTAATGCTCCATTTTCCACTATGATACTCCTCCAGTTCCCAAACTCTCAAGACTCCATAAGAAAGAGCATCAACAAAGCCTGCCGGCACAGATAGCTGCAACACCCTCAGGGACTCTTTAGGAAACCCTTGATATACCCCGAATGTTACTCTAGAGAGCATTGCCGCTGGATCTTCCGGCATAGTAATTATATTGCACCGTTCTGGCTCAGACAAATCGTAAGCCATAATGTTGTTAAAACCGTTCTGAATAAACACAGTACCGTTCCAGCAAAAGACACTTTGGTAATTCCTCAATATATAATGCTTTAAGAGGAATCTGTGGTTGTAAGGATGCTCGATTGTCACCTCCCTCCATTGGTTTGTTTCGGAAGAGAAAAACTCAGCTGTGAATGACCTAAGAAATTCCGGTGCGTGGATGCGAACCACCATGCACTTGTTCTCATTGCACATCAGGCCTGTCCCCTGATCGTAATTGCCATAGGGGTCGTGGTATTTTTCGGGGAAAGGTGGGATAGCAGTCCATTGTCGTGTTACTGGATTGCAAAGGTAGTAGATTCTATCCTGAAAAAGATAATCGTGGCATAAAAGTAAGTCATTGTATGATGCTGCAATCCGAAGAAAGCCTGGCTTGAAGCAAGGCAGAAACTCAAAATTGAATCCTGATGATGATGATTGGCCTATTTGGTTGCTGAAACTTATCACATGCTGCACCGAGAATGGCTCAGAATCGCTAGCAGGAATACGGATTAGGATTAGGGCAAATCCTACCAGGAGACGGTCCTTTAGGGACCCAAGGAAAAAGGGTGTGGAGATCCTGGGAATTGCTGTAGGACAATGCCTCAATAACGGAATCTGGAAGGCCTCTACAACACTATCTCCAAGAGGTATGGTCCCATCCACTAATTTAACCTCTTTGGTCCTCAAGTTGCAGGAGTAGACCCGAAAGCCAATGTCGAAATTTGCAGTAGCAAATTGTACAATATCTTCATCATATGGATCCAGAGAGAGAGGAAATAGTTGTGGACAATCAGATTCCAACTCCTCCTTCAATATAGCATCATCACAAATAATTTCCTTCCAATAAGCCTCTCCCTTGAAGCTCCATTGTCCTCTGCAATGCTCCTCCGGTACTTCCTCCTCATCATCATCATCTACTTCTGTTTCATTGTTATATGTTTCTCCCTTAACGCGCCACATTCCACTTTGGTACTCCTCCAGTTCCCAAACTCTCAAGAATCCATTAGACCAATTGATGAGGTCTAGTTCAGATGGATCAGGGCAAGACAGCTGCAACACCCTCAGAGACTCCTTATAAGAACCTTGATACACCCCGAATGCTATACTATAGGCCGGTGCCTCTGGATCTTCCGGCATAGTAATTATATTGCACCTTTCTGGCTCTGAGAAATCGTAAGCCATAATATTGGCAGTACCGTTCTGAATAAACACAGTACCGTTCCAGCAAAAGACACTTTGGTAGTTGACCGATAGATAGAGCTTTAAGTGGAATCTGTGGTTGTAAGGATGCTCAATTGTCACCTCCCTCCATTGATTTGTTTCCGAGGAGAAAATCTCAGCATTGAACGACTGAATATTTTGCTGTGCGTGTATGCGAACCACCATGAATTTTTTCTCATCGCACATTAGACCAATCCCCATCCCCACATCATTAATTATTCTCCAGGTCTTCTGGTACTTGTCAGGGAAAGGTGGGATAGCAACCCATTGTTGTGTCAGTGGATTGCAAAGGTAGTAGATTCTATCCTGAAAATCATCGTGGTGACATAAAAGTAAATCATTGTACGAGGCAGCAATCCGAAGACGGCCTGACTCGAAGCAAGGTAGAAACTCAAGATTGAATCCTGGTGATTGGCCTATTTGGTTGCTGCAACTTATCACATGCTGCACCGGGAATGGCTCAGAATCGCTACGAGGAATACGGATTAGGATTAGGGAAAAGCGTGCCAGGAGACGATCCTTCAGGGACTTAAGGAAAAAGGGTGTGGAGATCAAAGAATGCCAATTCTTGCAGACTAGCTGACATTGAATGGCAAATTTCATAGAGGGTAGTCTCAGGATAATTTCCATCAGTAAGGAGTCAGGAAGTTCTTGGATGGAAGATGCTGCTACTACTGTTGGGTTGCCTTCTGCCATGGTCCTTGTCGTCGTCGGCTGCAACATAAGCTTACGACTTTGGTTAGCTCCCATCTCTTCCAAAATATTGTGTATATCTTACGTTTGTTAAAAAACCCTATTAATATAGAGAATTCATGGTATGGTTAGTGTTTTTTGTCACGCCCCGGTCGAGGTTATATTTCATAAAAATAAGGAAAAAAAGAAAAGAAAGGTTTTTTTTCTTTGTCACGAGTGCGTAATTAAAATATGCATATTGTATTAATTACCACTTATCAAAAGTTGATCACGTAATTATCAAAAGAAAAGAAAGGTTTTTTTTCCTCACTTCCTCCATGCTTCCTCCTAATTGTAAGAACACGTAATTGTCTTAATCTCCATGTTCTCTACTTGCATTTTCTTGAAAAAAAGACTGCTAACAAACTCATGACTTAATACCCCAAAGTGTGAACCCAAACTGACATGCTTTGATCCTTTACAGGTCGTTTGCATTGGCCATAATGTTAGTCCATTTGGTCCTCTGCCACATAATAAGAGCAATGCTCTGCACTTCTAGCTCTCAAAAAAAGACTGTTAACGATAAGTTACTAATAATTAAACTAAATTTAAATGTATCAAAATTGACCAAAATACCTATTGTGTTTGGGTTTATTGGTGCACGTCACTATCAATATAGGCTTGGTCTAATTGGTCAATCAATTTGGGATTTAGATTTTTGTGTATTAGAAAAAAATTTCTCCATAATTAGGTGCATAAGTAATTCCAATCGAGTTTCCATTAGTTAGGACTAAACTCACAATACCAGATAGTAAAAAAAAAAGAAAAGGAGCTGGTCAAAGATATTAAGTAAAGTCTTCAATTCAAATTTTGTGAATAATCCTTGATGAGTAAATTGAACTCAAATTGAGCTAAACTAACAAAAACCCAATAAAATAAAATTGATCCCAGTACCTACCTACTCAATTCATGAATTTTAATTTATCAACACCATCAACAGAAACATCCCGTTTTCTTTTTGGAACCCACACAGAAAGTGTCCCTTCTTTCATTTCTCCAACTAAAAAACAATTGATATCAAATAGTTTCAGTGATGTGGAGTGGTTTGGGTCTCTCATTGGCATACATATTTATTCAATAGTGTCTTATTTCTAATTCACAGCCACACACGTATCACCACCCACACCATTTTTTTATACAGCCACACTGTTATCTTCTTCCCCTAACCAAATTATTGTGCACACATACATGCATATAAACCAAATAGAAGCCCTTAATTATTATTTTTTTAATTCTAAGAAGATAAAACAAAAATAATAATCAAACATTAGGTTTAACTTAAATAAAATAATAAAACTCCTGCCTTGGATCCTTGTCAAGGTGTCAGGCCCCAAGGCTTATCTAGTTATATAATATACAAAAGAAAATAATTAAAAAAACGTTTCTCTCATGTTTCTTCCAATAAGCAAAAACCCAAAGCATAAAAGGGAAGAACTTTACTTTGAAGCTAAGCCAAAGTGTGAAATTTTCTTCTTCTCTTCACGCGATTTTTTTCTCTCTTTAAAAATCCCCCAAATTGTCTCTCTCCTTCTCTCGTCCCCTTGTTCTGTTTCTCTCTCTTCAAAAACCCTTTTCTTTGGATCAATCAATTTCCCTATAAACCAAAACCCCAATCCCCAATTCCCGAAATGGCATCTGGGTCATCGGGTAGGGCCAACTCGGGCGGCTCCAAGGGCTTCGATTTCGGGTCCGATGACATCCTCTGCTCTTATGAAGACTATGGTAACACCCAGGATTCCTCCAACGGGACCCATTCGGATCCTGTGATCACATCTAATTCTGCTAAGGTAACCCCGTGGAGTTGGTAAAGTTTGATTCTTTTCGTGGGTCAAACTGTGAATTTTGTGAGTTTTTTTGTGGTCTTTTGTGGATTTGGGTGTTTTTTGCGTTGTTGGGTATCGGTTTGTTCGAGTAATTTGAGGTGTTCGATGGGGGGAGGGGGGGGAGGGGGGGGGGGGGGGGGGGGGGGGGTTTGGTTTTGGATGTAATGAGCTGTGTGTGGGTTTTGATTGTGAGCCTTCATCGTGTAAAGATTGAGTTTTTGATTTTGTTTGGATGGAGTTGACTTTGTGGGTTGTTGCTTGATTGGAAATTTTATTCTGGTATTTGAGGGTTTGATTAGTTGAAGGTGTTAAAGTAGTGTTATTTGGATTATATAGTTGCAATATGAGAAGGATTAGTTTGTAGAGTTTGTAGTTAGGGGTTTTCTGGGTGGTGTTGATAGATGGAAGTATGTGTACCAAAATGGAGAGACCTGGGTGTTTTAAATTCAGTGGATAAATAGGTTTGTTAGCTACCAGGGAATGGTATTGGCTTGTGGAATTGGATGTAGAAAGATGCTTTTCAGCTGCGAAATTGAAGTTATAACTTCTATTGTGTTCACTAATGAAGTGATTTGTTTTACTCGATACAGGATTACCATAAAAGCAGAATGTCAAGGTCATCTGTGTTCCCTGCGGCATCATATAGCCAGCCAGAAGATTCTTTTAGCCAGGATTTGGCCTCCATTGTTGAGAAGAGCATGAAGAAACATACTGACAACCTAATGCGTTTTCTTGAGGGAATCAGTTCGCGGCTATCCCAACTCGAACTGCACTGCTACAACCTTGATAAATCAATTGGAGAAATGCGAGCTGATTTGATTAGTGACCGTGGGGAAGCGGATTCAAAGCTGAAGATTTTTGAGAAACATATCCAAGAGGTGTGTTTTACATAATCTGTTTTTGGAAACAATTAAATTTTTGCCTTTTTTAGGTAGATCATTAAGCCTTTGCTAGTGGTGTTCTAACTAGATTCTTTATGTACTTCCCACCCATAGAGCGAGTGTTTTAAATGCCATGATAAACTAAATGGCAACCCTGCAGCTTAGGGCTCTACCAATGTCATTTGCCTATCTTAACTGTGGCTGCTCCTAAATTTGGTTCTTATTGAGTACAAATCCTTGACTCCCATGGCTTGGCTGCAAAATTATGTTGTGATTTATGTTTTCTTGTCATATATTGTTTACAGATTTATGCTTTCTTCGGGAGTTGTGATTTTGCGCCTTCTTACTCTGTTTTGTGAATGTCAGTTTTCTCCAACTGTTCCCAAAAAAATTATTTTGCCATCAATTGTGTATACTGCTTGTTGTCTACGACTTTTTCCTAGCTTAATTGATGTCTGTCTTGTTTCGAAAAGAGCACCGAATGCCCATTTAGGTGATCTGTGTAGGAATATAACACCTGCACCTTTCTCTGTTATTCAAAATTCTAACTTCTGGAGTCTCATGTGGAGAGTTGTGAATGTTAACTAGAAGGCAATTTTGGTGTTCTTGATTGATTGCATTTTGAAATTCTAGTTCTTGCTGTTTCTTTATTTGCTGCTAGTGAATTAATTTCCTTGTGATTCTTATTGCAGGTGCACAGGTCGGTTCAGATTTTAAGGGACAAGCAAGAACTTGCTGACACTCAAAAAGAATTAGCTAAGCTTCAGCTTGTACAGAAGGAATCCTCTTCCTCGGGCCATTCCCAATCCGGTGAGGAAAAGGCTACAGCACCAGTCTCAGATTCTAAAACAACTGATAGCTCATCTGAAATGAATAACCAGCAGCTGGCTCTTGCTCTACCACACCAGGTGATGCCTCAGCAACAGCCTCCATCTGTGCCTCCACCCTCCCAAGCCCCGCCACAGAATGTGGCCCAGCAGCAATCCTACTATCTACCTCCGTCACAGTTACAAAACCCAGCGTCCCAGACACAACACCCTCAGCAAGGGCAGTATATGCCTCCTGATTCTCAATACAGAACACCAGTACAGCTTCAAGAAATCTCTAGGGTAGGACTTTCTTCACCGCGCCCACAAGTGAATCAGGCACCACCTGGCCAACAATTTCCTCAGTATCAGCAGCAGTGGTCGCAGCAGTTGCCTCAGCAGGTACAACCACCACAACAGCCCTCCATGCAGCACCAGGCTAGGCCCCCATCAACAACTGTTTACTCTCCATATCCCCCGCCTGGTCAGGGTGCAAATCCTCCACCAGAGTCTCATCCCAGCAGTATGCCTATGCAAGTGTCATATTCAGCAGTTCCCCAGCCCTTGTCTAGTCGTGTTGACACAATGCCTTATGGATATGGTACCGGTAGACCAATTCCTCAACAGCCTTCACCTCAGCAAATTAAAGCAGGGTATGGACAACAAACACCTGATGGTTATTCAGCAACTGCTGGATCTCATCCTGCTATGCCGCCTGGCAGTACATACATGGTATATGATGGTGAAGGGGGGATGCCACCTCACCAATCTCACTTTGCACAAGGTGGATACCCTCCTCAACAACCTCATCTTCCCCTTCAAAGTTCTCAGCCAGCTGGTGGCCCAAACATGTTGCCTCGCAATCCAAGCCATTCGCACTTTGTGCGCAACCATCCCTACAGTGAGATGATCGAGAAGCTGGTGAGCATGGGTTTCAGGGGCGAGCTTGTTGTCAGTGTAATTCAGAGGATGGAGGAAAGTGGGCAGCCCGTGGATTTCAACGCTGTGCTTGACAGGTTGAATGTGCATCCTTCTGGAGGTCCTCCGAGGGGATGGTCAGCTTAATTTGAAACCCATTAACGTCTCCTATAAAAGTCCTGATTGCAGTGACGAATGACGATTCTGCTTTGAGTTTGTCTCCATTTGAATAAAGGCTGTTACGATTCATGGTGTTCCTGCTGTACTGGTGTATATGGTTGTTTATGATGCTTCTATTGCATCTATGATGTTATAGTCGCGGGCGGTTGTCTTAATTAGGAGTCCATTGGAATATCCCTATGGTTTTAGAAAGGGAGATCCGAATGTCACTGTAGTCCTGTCATGGACAATTCCACGTTTTCATGAACCAGTCTCTATTGTGTTTACAGGCCTTGCATATCTGCATTTTTTACTTCGTTTTGCTTGTTACTTATATGGAATGGATGGTCTATTAGCAGCCGTAGCAATCGAGATTTCGCCATAAAGAAGCCAACTGCCTAAGTTTGGCCCTCGTACGTGCTGTTATCATTAAATTTGGTCCTCGTATTGGTTTTTTTTTGAATGCTTGCACGGGAACAATTTTTTATATGACAAATGATTGACAATCGTTAAACTAACAGGATTAATCCAAAACATTAGAAACACAGCCAACCTTAGCCCACCAATGATCTAAAACATTAGAAACACAGCCAACCTTAGCCCATCCCATTGGTTTACTCGTTTTAGGAGGAAATAAATATGAGGGTCTAAGTAGACCTGGTAAATTCGTGTTGTCGTGTCGGGTTGAGCATGTAAATGGGTTCTTATTCTTCAACCCAACCCAATCTATTTAATAATCGTATTGTGTCGTGTCGTGTCCAACCCGTTTATTATTGTGTCGTGTTCGGGTTGACCCGTGGGCTACCTATTAAATCTAAGAAGCCTAAAAATTAGTTTGAAATTTGTGTAGTCATATATTTTTAAGTAAATAGGCATACAATTAGATTTTTTCATATAATAAATAAAATTATAAGTTATAGAATCACAATTAAAGCACTTATTGAATTACTTTTGGATAATTTTAATAACTTTGGCCTTAAATATTAAATAAATCTTATATTAAATTTGTAAGATATCTATAGCTTAAATATAATCGGATCATAAACAGGTACCCAAATGGTTGGGGGGTCAACCCGCGACCTGACCTACTAACTTTCGTGTTGTGTCTTGTCGACCCATTTAATTAAAAGGAATGAAAATCTCTGACCTATACATAGATTAGCATTATCAGTTGTTGTGATCACATAATAACAACATGGCGAGGCGGATCCAAGGTATTGTTGAAGAATGGAAAGCTCCAGGCGGGATCTACCCATGGACGTGATCGAGGAGATTCTGTGTAGAATCCCACCCAAGTTTGTCGTAAAATTCAAGCTTGTATCGAAGCCATGGCGTGACCTAATCTCCAGTGCCAGTTTTATCAAACGCAATCTCCACCACTCCCGCTCCTCCAATAATACTAAACCTAAATACCTCTTCCCAGTGAATTTCGGTTCCACACTAGCTCTCCCGGGATACCATATCCACTACAAAGAAGACAATGAATCCCTATCGAATAACATCATCAGCCACCGCTCAAGGCAAGAATCCAGGCTTTGGCTACCTCCACTGACTAAATACAACAACGTTTTTCTCCCTCTCAAGGACGAAGGATACTATATGGATTTCATTGTAGGATCCTGCGATGGATTGGTTCTTGGCACCATAAGTGGAAAAAACATGCTCCAACTTTTGTGGAACCCCATGACAAGAGAATGTCGGGAATTGCCCTGTGTTGGCGAGACATTTTTTCCATTGGATGTTGTTTTCGGTTTCTGTTATGATCCATGCATAGAAGACCACAAGCTGATACTACCCATTGTACTTGGTGATCGCATCTAGGGATGGCAGCGGGGCGGGAATTGTGCGGGTAGAGGAATCCCCCGCCTCATCCCCGCGACCTAAAACTCTCCCCATCCCCATTCCCCGCGGAGGGCCGGGGGGGGGGGGGGGGGGGGGGGGGGGGGGGAGGGGGTGGGCGGTGGAATTTGGTCCCCACGACTCAAATTATTCATTTTAAATTTTTACAATTTTTACCACTTGAAAACTTAAAATTTAGTTCCAAGCAGTTACAAAATACATATTAATACTAGTGTCAATACAAAATATATATTACTATTAAAATATTCAAACCTGATAAAGGAAAATACAGTAAACTAAGTGAATCAAAGTGAACTTACGGTCTATAGTATATTATCCTTTTACCTTTTTTGTTTTATATTTAAACAAAATGCCTAAAAATCCAAACGTGAAATATATATATATATATATATATATATATTTGTATATGGAGTAACTAGAAAGATAAAATCGTTATTTTATATTTTTGCGAGTCCCTGCGGGGCGGGTGCTACTACCCATCCCCATCCCCAAATTACTCTCGGGTTGAAAATCCTCCCCATCCCCACGGGTCAATAATCGTCCCCGTGGATCACCGCGTTAGTGGGGATTTTGCCATCCCTAATCGCATCAGTGGTAAGAAAGCTGAGGTAAAGATGCTTTGTTTAAAGACTAATGTCTGGCGCGGTAGTGTTGGGTCTTGTATCAGTTTTGCTAGTATTATAGCTTGTCAGGGAGTAGGGATAACTTTGAATGGTGCTATTCATTGGGTATTATTAGACAAAGATTATGATGATTACACGATTGCCGATAATGATGATTACATGATTGCTGCTTTCGATATACAGAGTGAAAAACTCAGCAAGAATCCTTTGCTCGATGGTGTTGTTTTTGATGATGTTCATTGGTCATTGACACTTTTGGAAGGACGCCTTGGTTATTGCAGAAAACAGAGGAGAGGTTATGCTATTGAGATATGGTCAATGTGTTACGTGTGACTAGTAGTTGTATCGAAGACTAGTGTGTGTGTTGTCGTTTGTTATAGTCCACCTAGTATAAAAGGGTATTCTGCCGGTGTATTCCACAATTTTTTGACAAAGAATGGAATTTGGCTCTTAGACCTGTTGGTTAAGAGATTTTACTTTTCTTTTCCCTTTTCTTCGTTTCTTTTCTTTCGGTTCTTGTTCTTGTTACGAATCGATCGTAACAATTGGCGCCGTCTGTCCATCGATAGCCGTGGAGCAACCACAAGAACATCGTTGGTGGCCATCTTCTCTTCCGCCAGTTCAACCTTCACCGTGGTTTCCGTACTCTCCTTCAATACCAATTCCACTTTCATCACCGGCTAGGGTTTCTGGTCCGCCTGGTTCCTATTCGTTAACAGAATTCGCACCGGCAATTTCTTCACCTTTCCTGGCGATTTCTGGGTTCGCCTCTTCTCCTATGATGATGAATCAGTTCCTAGTGCCGCATGATTATCTTTCTACGCCACCAGATCAATTTTTGGCTCCCGGAGTTCCACCTTGGCCACCGGCTACAGTTCATTCTTTGCCGGCTGAAACGATACCCTTCGCGTCACCACCTATACCAGCTTTTCCTCCATCAATTTTCTAGTTACTTGTATTCTTGCCCAACTGTTCGACAAAATAGTGGAATTTGGTCCCCATCCCCGCTCCGCGCATTCCCCACGGATCCCCATGACTCAAATTATTCATTTTAAATATTTACAATTTTTACCACTTGAAAACTTAAAATTTAGTTCCAAGCAGTTACAAAATACATATTAATACTAGTGTCAATATAAAATATATATTACTATTAAAATATTCAAACCTGATAATGGAAAATACAGTAAACTAAGTGAATCAAAGTGAACTTATGGTCTATAGTATATTATCCTTTTACCTTTTTTGTTTTATATTTAAACAAAATGCCTAAAAATCCAAACGTGAAATATATATATATATATATATATTTGTATATGGAGTAGCTAGAAAGATAAAATCGTTATTTTATATTTTTGCAGGTCCGTGCGGGGCGGGTGCTACTACCCATCCCCATCCCCAAATTACTCTCGGGTTGAAAATCCTCCCCATCCCCACGGGTCAATAATCGTCCTCATCCCTGCCCCCACGGCAAGGAATCCCCGTGGATCACCGCGTTAGTGGGGATTTTGCCATCCCTAATCGCATCAGTGGTAAGAAAGCTGAGGTAAAGATGCTTTGTTTAAAGACTAATGTCTGGCGCGGTAGTGTTGGGTCTTGTATCAGTGTTGCTAGTATTATAGCTTGTCAGGGAGTAGGGATAACTTTGAATGGCGCTATTCATTGGGTATTATTAGACAAAGATTATGATGATTACACGATTGCCGATAATGATGATTACATGATTGCTGCTTTCGATATACAGAGTGAAAAACTCAGCAAGAATCCTTTGCTCGATGGTGTTGTTTTTTAATGATGTTCATTGGTCATTGACACTTTCGGAAGGATGCCTTGGTTATTGCAGAAAACAGAAGAGAGGTTATGCTATTGAGATATGGTCAATGTGTTACGTGTGACTAGTAGTTGTATCGAAGACTAGTGTGTGTGTTGTCGTTTGTTATAGTCCACCTAGTATAAAAGGGTATTCTGCCGTTGTATTCCACAATTTTTTGACAAAGAATGGAATTTGGCTCTTAGACCTGTTGGTTAAGAGATTTTACTTTTCTTTTCCCTTTTCTTCGTTTCTTTTCTTTCGGTTCTTGTTCTTGTTACGAATCGATCGTAACAATTGGCGCCGTCTGTCCATCGATGGCCGTGGAGCAACCACAAGAACATCGTTGGTGGCCGTCTTCTCTTCCGCGAGTTCAACCTTCACCGTGGTTTCCGTACTCTCCTTCAATACCAATTCCACTTTCATCACCGGCTAGGGTTTCTGGTCCACCTGGTTCCTATTCGATAACAGAATTCGCACCGGCAATTTCTTCACCTTTCTTGGCGATTTCTGGGTTCGCCTCTTCTCCTATGATGATGAATCAGTTCCTAGTGCCGCATGATTATCTTTCCATGCCACCAGATCAATTTTCGGCTCCCGGAGTTCCACCTTGGCCACCGGCTACAGTTCATTCTTTGCCGGCTGAAACGATACCCTTCGCGTCACCACCTATACCAGCTTTTCCTCCATCAATTTTCTAGTTACTTGTATTCTTGCCCAACTGTTCGACAAAATGCCCCAATGACTCCACATATTTCAATCCCTCAGATTTCTCCTCCATCGGTGACGATGCCGGTGTACGTTCCCCATGCGCAACCAGCGGTTACGGCTTTTGGAGTTCAACATTCTGGCCTTGGTTCTTTTCCTAGGTCTAAGCCTACTGCGCGGATTTCCCCCAATTTTGGGCAAATCCCTAGTTCTCCACCGCAAGAACTACTATTGTCTCCTCGTGATGCCGCTGCATCAGAATTCCAGCATCGAGAACCGACAATTATACAGCAACAAATTTGTGCACCGGTGAGCAAGGTGCAGTTTCATGTGCAGGTTCCTCTCTTTGAAACATAAATCTTTACCATCACCGAATTGAATGAACGCAGTTATGTGCATAGTCTTTCTCTTTGGTGGGATGAAAATGATGTTCATGGGCATGCTTGTCATCATAAATTTTGGCTGCATATAGAAGTATATGATGATGACTTGGAAAGATTGTTATTCATTATGGATAATGACAGTGGTGCTAATGTATCCAAAGTAGGTGAAGGGAGTGTTTTTGAAGTCAGTGATCTCTCTTTGGTCTCTATGGGCATTCCAACTCCTGAAGTGCAATTGGTGATGAGTAATGAAACAAAGAAGGAACCACATGCTGATGATGTGATTGTATTGAACAAGTCACAGCATATGGTAATTGAACAGGTTCAGAGGAGCCAAAACACCTTTTGCCAACCACGAAAAGAGTTATTGATAAGGTTGGTGAAGGATTGTTGTTTGGGAAGAAAAGTGGTAGATCAATAAGAATTCAAGCATGGGGGAATTGACGAAAGCGCAGAAGAACAGGGTAATTAGATTTGGTCGGACAATGAGAACGAGGATGAGAATAAGGAAGCTTATGTCATCTTTTCGGGTGACTAGGAGCATGGCAAGAAAAAGGGGGGTAACTTATGTCAATGGAAGAGGGTCAGGAAGAAAATGAGAATGATGAGAAAGCTTATGCTTTGTAAATGCAAGAAATTAGGGACAAGGAAGATGAAGAGAGGAATGGAGGTTGGCAAGTCAATGAGGAAGGAAATGAGGAGGAGGGAAACGAATAGCGCTATGCAAGTATTTTGTGATAAAGGAAGGTATGATCCTCAGAATTTTACAAGCAAGGAAATATGCGGCAGTAATAGTTTTGGTGCAAAGGAAAAGTTATGTTGGTCTACTGGGTTACTACTTGAGAGTGTTTCACTGCAGGGGCATGAACAAAGCTTAAATTGCTTGGTTTTTTATCCGGGTGGTCCATGCTCGGTTGCCCATTCAGGTTGTATTCAAGAAGTTGATTTTGCAGTCTATTGGAGAAGACTCTTTGATATGGAGGCTGACATGAAATGTTTTGGGAAGCAGAAGATAGCTATGCAAAAAGATGGAGATGATAAGCTTGTCATGATTTTGGAACATCAAGTTGAACTAGTTCTTGAAGATCAAACCAAGGAGTTCACAAATTGGGTATGTTTAGAAACACATTGCGCCTCTGCATCTTGTAAGATCATGCTGTTAAAAATATGGGATGCAGCAACAAGTGGAGCAATGATTCTTGTAGTAAATGGTGATGTTGTAGTTGGATTTAATGCAGAAGCTCACTTGAAACAATTTGAGGAGAGGATAATGAATTTCCACATAGAGAAGAAAGGCAAGCTTGGCCATGGAATAATTTGTAAAGAGTTGCAGAATTACATTTTTGATCCAGGCGGAGATAAAGCAATTGAGATATGGAATTGTGTGATGGCTGGAAGTTTTTAAATGCAACAAGATGATTGTCTAGCTGCTCATGTGCATAAAAAAAATACTGATCCTTGGTTGCTGCAAAACTTGAATTGTGACATGGAGAAATAATGTAGAGTGCTTGAATGTTTTTGAAGTGGGGGTTGTTAGCGATGCAACTGGCTCTTGGAACTTTAAAGCAGCAGAATGTAACCAACAATGCAATACCTTTTGTAAATGATGTTTTAGTGCTGTAGTTGCAGCATAGTCGTGTAAACTTGCTGCCATATTCGAGTCAACTGTATAGGCCTTCATTTGATTCAATCTTGGGGACAAGATTTTTTAAGGAGGGAGCATTGTTACGTGTGACTAGTAGCTGTATCGAAGACTAGTGTGTGTGTTGTCGTTTGTTATAGTCCACCTAGTATAAAAGGGTATTCTGCCGGTGTATTCCACAAGTTTTTGACAAATAATGGAATTTGGCTCTTAGACCTGTTGGTTAAGAGATTTTACTTTTCTTTTCCCTTTTCTTCGTTTCTTTTCTTTCGGTTCTTGTTCTTGTTACGAATCGATCGTAACACAATGAAAGATTATGGGGTGGGTGCTTTGAGGACCAAATTGATATCCATTCCATATGCTTCACATTTCTGCACTGTGTTTCCATTATCGCGTAAGATAAAGAACAGGGAAATCTTGATTCTCACAGCTAGGGGGGAATTGCTGTGCTGGAATTTGGAGAATAATCAAGTATGCAAAATCCTTGATCGTCAAACTCAACGAGATTGCACCTGGCCTTTGCGGACCGAACCCGTGTCATATTTTGAAACCTTACTATCACCGCATGGTTGTTAAGAATTTTATCTAGGGGGTCTCTTCTGCAGCTGATTATATGCAATTTTTTGCTATGAGGGTCGCATGTAGTCCTTATTGAATAATTTAAAATAGGGAAGATAAATTTTCCAATGCATTCATGAAATCCAGAATGATTCATGGCCAAGATGACCAATTGTGACAGGTAAAGATGTTATGTTATAAGGAGACCATGTCGTGTTTCTCGACTTATAAGTCATGGACATGCAGTATTCTAGGAGTTAGAGACAACATAATGGCTTAGGATACTGGTGCAGACGAAAAAGAAAGAAGAGATGTTATTTTTTTCCTTTTGATAAGACAGAAAGAAGAGATGTTGTACTGTACCAATCCTGTTTTTCTAGAACTTGTTTAGTTCCTACCTAGACGCATGTCCTTTGAAGTAAGCCAAAACTCCAACAAAAGGTGCATCGATGTATGTTGCTGGTTCGGATTGAGAAACATTAAGACGAGTATCAAGAAACTGATCATTGGCGTCAGGTCCTCCAACCAGTGCCCCTACCAGCAAGTTCAAGTCAGGTTTTCGACTGTTGAAGTATTGTTTGCCGTCTAAACATCCAAATTTCTGAGGATGCCGATCAATGGAAGGTAAGGTTGACGCACGGTGATGAATCCTTTTAGGGTACTTGGAGCTGTATCCCACCATGTATGACATATGCAATGGGTTGCTTCCTAGCATATAATTAACCTGCACAATCAAACTTAGTTAAGTATTCGTTGTTGCAGGTCTACATATTTCAGTAGACAAAACATTCTATTCGAGTGGGTCAGTCCAAGGAGCTCCACTGAGGTTGTAGCTCACTGGTAGCAAGAAGGGCTAGATCTTGTGTTCGAGTCTCTCCTTTATCGACTAGTGTAAATAAAGAACTTCCATTATCGATTAGTTTAATCCAGAAGGACACGAATTCGAGACGAACACCAGTGGGTATGCATACCTGGCCCCTGGCGACATCAATAAGCCTAGATGGAGTGGCAACTACATTCCTACCACAATGAACCACTCTTCTGGCAGCTTCCAGGTAGCGAGCATATACAAGAAGAAGAAATGAATAGGAAGTTACATGTTGGATGTTACTTGATCCGGGTACGAATAGGAGCCCTCCTGCAAAAGATTGGTGAAAAGCTTGATGAAGTTTAATATGCACATCTTTTCCCAATAATTTTCTTTTTAATCAGAAAATATTTTCTTGGGAGTTGAACTCTATAATTTTGGAGCTCTTTCTTGTCTCAGAAGGAGTAAGCTAATAAAAGGTTACCTGGAGAGTATGTGAAGAATTTGGTAGGGGATTCGGGTAGGATTAAGCACACAAACTTGTCTGCACTGAGAACGACTGTATTCGTTACAGAGGTACGCATTCCCGCCTGTGAATTGGAGCAGATTTAGTACACTGCAACTGAAAAAAGAATGGTGCACTGGAATATAGAAATGAAAGAAGAGTAAGTCAGGAGACAAGAAGTTATATTACTGAAGAAAGAAGTATGTGAGTGCCAGCGTTTTTGGAGTCCCATCCAAATTGAGCAAATCCATAGTTCAACTGATCTACAGTCTTTGCGACATAGTCTTCATAATGGGAATTGTTTGTTGCCTTGAATAACCATGATGCTGCCCAAACTAGTTCGTCCTGTGATAGAATCAGGTGATTTTCAAAACTTTTGGTGGACATATAGATAGATATTTGGATGAACCAATAGGCTTGTAGTGCATTGGTACTCGATCTTGCAAAGAGCAACAGGGGTGAGGTCTCTCATTCGAGTCCCACCTTCAATATCTACTAGTATCAGAGAAGATATTCAGGTTGAGTATCTAAGATGGTATACCTTGTAGCCATTATAACCACAATAGAAAGGGCATGCTCCTGCTCCAACACTTGCATTGTAAGGTCCTGTATATTTATCTGCAAATTGAAAGACCTGCATATATACAACAATTAAAAGAAAATTTCTGAGACAGCAGAATATTCAGCTAGAAAGCATTATAAGTCTATAACAAATTAGACTCGCACAATTCATATAAGAACGGATGCTGTCGGTACTTGAAGACAGTCTCAGTTACCTTATACGCTCTCCCACGAAGCAAGTTGGAATATCTATCATCTCTATTTCTGAAAACTAAGGAAGAGGCGGCTAAAGCAGCAGCAATCTCAGCTGCAACATCAGAGCCAGGGTGTGTTTGATTCACAACATAAGAAGTTCTTGGGGTATCCATGTCTTCCGGTCTCTCCCAGCAGTTATGGTCCTTGATAGGATCACCAACAACAGCAGCTACAGTGCCAGGAATACTGGTGGCCTTAAGCAAATAATCTGTGCCCCACTTGATAGCCTCTATTGCATTTGGCAGGTCTTGCCCCATGTACTGTCCAAATTCCAAGACGCTCCATGCCAGCATTGTTGTTGTGAATGCCATTGGAAAGTTGAACTTCACATTGTCACCTGCATCATAGTACCCTCCAACCAAATCCATCTGATCATCACCAGAATCAAAATTTCATGTCAACTAATATTTTTGGTTTGAACTAATAATGAAAGGTCACATTAGAACTATGAATATGCAGTGGAGAGGAAATGCTTACACCGATATCAGACCCATCTTTAAGAGCAGAATCCTTCCTCCAAGTCATTCTTTGTGAGGAGGGTAACTTCCCCGACCTCTGCCCTTCGAAGAATTGAATGCATTTCGATAATGCTTCTGCATAATTTGGCACACAAGCCACACCCGCTGCTAATATGGCCAACGAGGTTAGTATAATCAAGCACTTGTAATTGCAACCCATCACTACCTCCCTATCTACCTCTATGTCATGTGAAACTAATACAATTTTTGTCTTAACTACCTAGCGAGCATGCACTTGGTGAAAACAAAGGTTCATTGTGATAGCACTTATATAATACGGACCACTGCTACATTTTAGTCGTAAATCAAAGGATAATCTAGATATCAGAAATATGAGATCAGATTGTGAAGTTGGATTCCCTTCCTCTAAGCCAACTTGCATCTCCCACGGTTTCCTTGCATTTGTTGTTCTCGTTGTCTTCCTTTTTAGGAATTTTTTTTCCAAACTTTCTTTGTCTTATTTTCGCAGGCATTATTTCTTGGTTCTTATCCAATTAATCATTTATCAGAAATTTTTAACTTCCCCTATATGAAACTAAAAGGAAAGAAACCTGGCAAAGAGAGTATTTACCCTTCACTAACATTTAATTCCTTTTGTGCTAATACTTGAAATCTTATTATGCATGGGAATCCATATTTTGGTTGGTCTGCAAATGATATGAATATCTACTAAGAATATGTTTACCTTCTTGGTTTTTTTTTTTTCCTTTGGATTCCTTGTTTTCTTCCCTTATATTTAGTTGTGTTTATCAAATCAAACTCTTCTATAAATACAATCCATATCTTTTCCTATATATTTTCTGATTCTTAAGCAATTATCTTTCCTATATTTTTCCTATATTTCCTATAGAACAAGAATCAAAGAAACCATCGGATGTACCCAAAAAAAAAAACAAAAAACATCGGATTAAAATAATTGGTTTGAATTGAACCTAATAAAAAAAAAATGATTTGGCTTGTATTTTGTCTTATCAAGTTTTATTTGTAACTTTCACCATTTTTTATAAAAAAATATATTAATCAGATTTTCTCTAAGCTTTTTTTTCATAAGATAGGTTTTTTTTTTATAAAAAAATTATATTAATTATATAACTTTTTACTTTCTTCTATTGTTTACTTATAAATCCTATTTATTTTAATAGTTGAAGGAGTACTGTGATAACTTTTACATCAATAGAGAAAAACTTA
Organism: Turnera subulata; assembly: GCA_028386065.3. Taxonomy (NCBI): domain Eukaryota; kingdom Viridiplantae; phylum Streptophyta; class Magnoliopsida; order Malpighiales; family Passifloraceae; genus Turnera; species Turnera subulata. The sequence continues at coordinate 156,145 of JAKUCV010001413.1, forward strand.
TATGAGGATAGATATTTATTCAACTTTTTTCTCCAATCCCTTCTTGTGTGGTCTAGAATTAGGATACGTTCTGTAATTAGTTTATAAGGCCAAATCATTTCTTTGTATGTATGCACATCTTTCAATTTATAACATTCAAGTCTTTTTCAAAAAATCTTATCATGTGGGGTTAGTCCAAGTGGTAAGCGACTTGGTTCCGCTTAAGTGAGGTCTCGGGTTTGAGTCCTCGTGTATACAGAAAATTTTCATTGGGAGACTCACCCACCATATCCAGGTGCGCAACCCGAGTCGAATCCGAATTAGTCGGGGCAAAGCTTCAGATACCGGATAGAAACCAAAAAAAATCTTATCAATCAATTTATTTTTTACGAAAATAGATTAATTCTTGTCTTATAGCCCATGACCCATTGGCTAGCCGTTGTAAAAACTAAAAATGACCTAGGGTAAGATTCACAGCACAATGAGTCGATGGCTGCGTCTTAGAACACAAAGAAACCCTAGAAAGTGTTTAGCATCTAAAAAGGACCCTAGAAAGTGTCATCAGCAACTCAACAGAGATTGAATAACTAGAATTTTTTTTTTTGATAAGACGATGAATGAATAACTAGATTTGCATCTTGATCTTCTTCTTCAGGTATTTTTATTTCTCTAACGTTGAAGAATGAATAGAGACGGGCATGATCTCCCGCTGGACCTGGTCGAGGAGATTCTATGTAGGATCCCTTCCAAGTTTATTGGCTAGTTCAAGCTTGTATCAAAACTTTGGCGGGATGTCATCTCTAGTCCCAGATTCATGAAACGCCATACCGGCCATGCACGTTCCAATGCTAACCCTAGATACCTCATCAAGCATGGAATTCCCGTTCCAAATACTATGACGGAGTTCATCCAAATTACTCTCAACATATCCACTACTTAGAAGATAATGAATCCCTGGTCAAGAACATGAGCAACCTTAATGATTGCAGTGACGCAGGAAGGATTTGGCTACCTCCACTAAATAAACAACACAACAATATAGGAGACGACTTCAGATTATAGGAGGGTCCTGCGATGGGTTGATATGGATGGCTGGCGCTCCGAGGAGAAGAAAGTATGCCCCACCTATTGTGGAACCCTATGACAAGAGAATATCGGCAATTGCCCTGTCCTGGTGATTCGTTCTAACATAAGGGAATGATTCATGGGTTTTCTTATGATCCATCCACTGATGATTACAAATTGGTGCGGGGAGTATATGATGATCCCACCACTGGGCGTCCTGGGAAGAAGGTATTTTCTTTGAAAACTAACTTTTGGCGCAGTACTAGTACCGGGCCTTGTATTGCTTATGACGAGACTCCTAATCAGCAGGGATAACGGTGACTGACTGTTGTGGAATGGTCATTGTGGCGTATGAGCATTGTGATGGCTATTGTGGAACAATCTTTGTCTGGTCATTATATTGTCCATTGTGACCATTAGAATAACGATTTTGGATTTGGTACAAATTAAATAATACATATACATAGACATCAAGCCTAAAGGCTTCAGTTCGGTACATGACTGAAATCATGCATGTATAATATAAAGATTTATCCAAAACCTAAAATTCTTGACCTTTAGCCCACCCATCACAAAAACTGTAAAAAGGTCTTATGGTAAATTCTTGGGTTATCCTTTTCCTTGCTACAATCTGGTCTATTTGGCTCGCTGATATGGATTAAAATCAAACAACCTTTGTTCACGCATACAACCTGCATCATCACAACCTCGGAAGATATATATTCCTCTTCCACCGGGGGTTCAAACTACAAGGATCAAGCATTATCCTGAGAAAAAATAAAAAACATTGTAAGAGTTCGAGAGTATATATGGTTACTTTGTGTGAGGGCACTAATTAACAAGTCACCTAATTTATTATTGTTAAAAGAAAGATACACATAAGCTGAGTTTCCTTTAGATAGGAAAGGAACCAAAACAGATCACAAAGATGGAGTTTCCTTTTGATTAGGAAACTCAGAATCAAAAGCTAAAAGAATGTTTTCCCTAATCAGGAGGAAACCTAAAGATGTGGAGGAGGAAAGGAAACTCAAAGATTAATCCAGTCTAACTCAACTTTCTTGTTACATCCGATCACATATTTATAGACACAACAATGTCACAATACGTGTACAACAAAAGTCCACGTATATCAGTTAATGTTTAAACTACTTAAAACTCGAAGACTCCAGAACTTTGTTATACTACTAAATATTCTAAAACTTTCCAGATATTTCCTAGGCAATAGGATCAATTCAATTCCAACACTCCCCCTTGATCCTATAGCCACTCAGCTAAGGATTTTTTTGTGCATCAAACATCTTCTTTAACCAAAACTCTTCAAAGTTTCCAACTGTAAAAGCTTCTTTCTTTCGTTGCATTTGTTCAGCTCCCCTGCAATTCTTGAAGCAAACTTCAAAAATATCTTGCAAAAAGATAACACTCAATACATCTCCTCAACCTGAAAATTGACAGCAAGAAAAGAACACCACAAGAATGTCTGAAAGCCAAAACACGGAAAGCTTAGGGAGACAGATAAACCCAAAGATTTTGGAAAACTTTACTCACAAAAGCTTCCAAAAGATACCAAAAGCTCAGCTCAAAGGCCCGTAAGATCTTAGGGCTCCGCTACCATGTTGAAAGAAAACATAAAGATAGAGTTTCCTTTTGATTAGGAAACTCATCACCAAAGCTAACAGATAGTCATCAATGATGACTCTAAAGATATGGAGGAGGAAAAGAAACTGAAACGTTAAACTATTCCAACTCAAGATTATCGGCTACACATATAGCATATATTTAGACATAAATTGTGTACATTAATGAGTACACGTTAAAGACCATGTCCACATAAAATCCTTAGCAGACTAACTACACCTAGAACTCTCTAGAATTTACACCATAACTCTAGAATTTTCAACAGAAAAACTTCTAAACTATTATTGCAATAGGATCAATTCTAACACTCCCCCTTTATCCTATTGCCAATAACTTCCACCTAGCACACAAGATTCAAATGTATATCAATTTTCATTAGTCCCAGCAAACCTCTTCAACTGAAGCTCAAAAGCTTCCTGCAACCGGAATTCTTCTGCAGCAACTCTTGAGAACTTTTCCAGCTCACTTATGCATCGTCAGCATCAAACTTCTTCAACCAAAGCTTCAAAGCTCCAAAGATTCGAGCAACCAAAAAACCTTCTGCAACATCCTCTTGATAACTTTCTTCTGCACATCTTCTTCATCTGTTCAAAAATCCTGCAAGCAAACTTCAAAAACACTTTATGAAAAGATAACTCCCAACATATATCTTCTCTTCCAAATTTTTTCAACCAAAGCTCCAAAATTTTACTGCAATCGTAATGTAGCATTTTTTCCACCAAAAGCTCAAGGTTTACAGGCCCTTAAGACCATGGGGGCTCCGCTACCATGTTGAAAGAAAGATACACATAAGCAGAGTTTCCTTTAGATAGGAAACGAACCAAAACAGATCACAAAGATGGAGTTTCCTTATGATTAGGAAACTCAGAATCAAAAGCTAAAAGATTGTTTCCCCTGATCAGGAGGAAACATAAAGATATGAAGGAGGAAAGGAAACTCAAAGATTAATCCATTCCTACTCAACTTTCTTGTTACATCCGATCACATATTTATAAACACAACAATGTCATAATATGTGTACAACAAAAGTCCACGTATATCGGTTCATGTTTAAACTACTTAAAACAAGAAGACTCCAGAACTTTGTTATACTACTAAATATTTTAAAACTTTCCAGATAATTCCTAGGCAATAGGATCAATTCAATTCCAACACTCCCCCTTGATCCTATAGTCTAGACTTCCACCACTCTTCTAATGATTTTTTTGTGCATCAAACATCTTCTTTAACCAAAGCTCTTCAAAGTTTCCAACTCCAAAAGCTTCCTTCTTTCGTTGCATTTGTTCAGCTCCCCTGCAATTCTTGAAGCAAACTTCAAAAATATCTTGCAAAAAGATAACACTCAATACATCTCCTCAACCTGATAATTGACAGCAAGAAAAGAACACCACAAGGATGTCTGAAAGCCAAAACACGGAAAGCTTAGAGAGACAGATAATCCCAATGACTTTGGAAAACTTTACTCACAAAAGCTTCCAAAAGATACCAAAAACTCAAAGCTCAAAGGTCGGTAAGATCATAGGGCTCCGCTACCTTGTTAAAAGAATGATACACAAAAGCAGAGTTTCCTTTAGATAGGAAACAAACCAAAACAGATCACAAAGATGGAGTTTCTTTTTTATTAGGAAACTCACAATCAAAAGCTAAAAAATTGTTTCCCCTGATCAGGAGGAAACCTAAATATGTGGAGGAGGAAAGGAAATTCAAAGATTAATCCATTACAACTCATCTCACTTATTACTTTATTACATATTTATAGACATAATTTGACACAAACTAGAACTCTCCAGAACTCTCTGTAAGTTAGAACTCTCCAGAATATTAGAATTCTCTAGAATTTTATTTATTTTTTTCTGCAACTTTCTAGATTGATCGTCAACTTTAACCCTTCACAAAGCCAAAGAGATTATAAAGATAGTGTTTCCTTTGTGTTAGGAAACTATATCCAAAAGCTGAAAGATAGTTTTACCAAAGACAGAGTTTTCCTTGATGAGGAAACTTCGAAAGCTAAAAAATGATCATCAAAGATGATCCTAAAGATGTGGAGAAGGAAAGGGTGTTAATCAATTCTAGCTCAATGATTTCGATTACATACATATGGTATTTATAGAGACTATTTTTGTACAATACTGAGTACACGTTGATTATTTGACATCCACAAAATACTAAACAGAGTTCTAAATAAGATTCTAGAATTTTCTTCTAACTAAAGCTTTCTAGTCTGTTCTGGACTTTAACCCTGCAATAGGATCAACTCCAACAATTATCTATGACGTAATCATTGGCGTCAGGTCCTCCAACCACTGCTCCTACCAACACATTCAAGTCCGGTTTTGGGCTATCAAAGTATTGTTTGCCGTCTAAGCATCCAAATTTCTGAGGATGATGATCAATGGAAGGTAAGGTTGACGCACGGTGATGAATCCTTTTAGGGTACTTGGAGCTGTATCCCACGATGTATGACATACGCTATGGATTGCTTCCTAGTATATAATTAACCTGCACCAAACTTAGTTAAGTATTCGTTTGCAGGTCTACATATTTCAGTAAACAAAAAATTCTATTCGAGTGGGTCAGTCCAAGGACCTCCAGTAAGTGCGCTTTACTAAACTAATATAATCTTAAGTAAAGGCTGACAGATTCTCTCCTTAGGGCTAGATCTTATGTTGAGTCTCTCCTTTATCGACTATTTTAAGTAAAGAACTTCCATCATTGATTAGTTTAATCCAGAAGGACTCGAATTCGAGATAACCACCAGTGGGTATGCATACCTGGCCTCTGGCGACATCAATAAGCCTAGATGGACATCAATGCTTGGTGGGAGCGTCCTAATTTTAAGGAGATAATTATGGAGATGTGGAAGGAAGCATGCGAGAAATGGCTTGGTAGATTTCGACTCGTAACGAAATTAAGTGTTTTAAGGCAGTTGCTATCGCGTTGGAATATGGAAGTGTTTGGAAATTTGAGGATCAATATTAAAGATATGCAGATCAAGATAGATGAATTGGACAAATCAACAGATTATAAAACTTTATTCAGTGATGAAATTGATTTATGGAGAGACTTAAAAGTTGAGTTGGACGTGAAAACAAAACTATATGAGAATATGTGGCGTCAAAAGGCACGAATAAATTGGTGTAGACTTGGGGACCGCAACACCAGATTTTTCCACTTGGCGGCTTGCAATAGGGGTAGAAGAAATAAAATTGAGCAGAATGAAGTTGATGGAAGATTGATTTGTGACCCCAAGGAGATAAAGACGGAATGCAGATCCTACTTTGCAAACCTATACAGCGGGTGTAAATCGCGCAGACCTTCCATTGGTTCGCTCCAATTCTGGAAATTGAACCATGAGGCTGCTACAGAGCTGGAAAAACCTTTTACTATGGAAGAATTAAAAGCAGCTGTGTGGAATTCCAATAGCTCAAAGGCGCCTGGACCCGACGAATTTAATTTCTCTTTCTACAAGAGATGCTGGAACTTAATAAAATTCGATGTAATTGAGATGTTTTTGCAATTTGGAGAATGGGGCAGATTACCTAATGGTGTCAATACAGCTTTTATGACTCTAATAGCCAAGATGAAAGGGGTTGTCTCTCTTGACAATTATAGACCAATCACACTAGTAAACGGTCTATACAAAATTGTGTCAAAAGTCCTATCCTTGAGATTGAAAAAGGTGATGCCTGAATTGATTGGAAATCATCAATCTGCATTTATAGAAGGAAGAAGTATCGTGGAGAGTGCTTTTTTTGCTAATGAGGTAGTGACAGAATTAAAGAGAAGTAAACAACAAGCCATTGTTTGGAAAATTGATTTCAAAAAGGCATATGACTCAGTTGATTGGTGCTACCTCTTGCAAGTAATGAAGGCCATGGGTTTTGGAGAGAAGTGGAGAATGTGGATATTTGGGTGTCTCTCTTCTTCAAAGGTTTCTATCCTAGTGAATTGGTCACCAACGGTCGAATTTTCTACAGAGAGAGGACTTAAACAAGGGGACCCGTTATCGCCGTTCCTCTTTAATATCGCAGTTGAAGGGCTGCCAAGCATATTGACCAGGCCTCGTAGTCTCAATCTGGTAAGCGAAGTTTCAGTATTAAATACGCCGATATCAATCCTACAGTTCGCAGACGACACAATACTATTCTCCCCTCCTGATTCACATCTTCTCCTTAACCTTAAAAGATGCCTCCGTATCTTTGAAGTCTTGTCAGGGCTGAGAATTAATTTTTTAAAAGTAGTGTTATCGGTGTAGGTTTGAAGTAAGCAGAGGTGGAACAGATTGCAGGTATGCTTCATAGTCGGGCTGAATGCTTTCCTGTTAAATACCTCGGATACCAGCTTGGCGCAAATATGAGAAAGGTTGCTGCGTGGAAACCGGTTATTGATAAATTCTCTAATAAACTGAAGGCATGGAAAGGAAAACATCTCTCAATTGGAGGCATGTTGACTTTAGTGAAGTCAGTGGTCAGTGGACTCCCTATCTATTATATGTCAATCTTTCGTGTGCCTACTGCAGTAGCTAAGAAAATCACAACCATAATGAGAAATTTTCTATGGGGGAGTGCAGACCAGAAAAAGAAACTATGTCTTGTTGCTTGGCGGAAGCTAGTTATTCCTAAGGATCTTGGAGGTATGGGTATTATTGACCTTCAGATCATGAATCAATGCCTATTATTCAAATGGGTTTGGAGCTATACTAAGCCTGATGCAAAAGATTGGAAAACACTATTGATGAATAAGTGTTGGGTCGGTCCTTCTTCACTTAGTCCGCAATTTAATTTTTAAAAAGCCTCTTCAACCTGGAGAAATATTATGTCGTCCGCTTTAGGCGATCAAAGGTGGATGCACCCTCTTATTGATGGATCAAGAATTCTGGTGGGTAATGGTGCTAATGCTCTCTTTTGGAATGACAGTTGGACAGGAAATGGTGTGCTCAAGGATAAGTTCCCTAGGTTATTTTCCATATCATTATGCCAAAATGATTCTGTGGCTGATTGCTTGGCTGAACGGGAAAACATGTCGGTATGGAATACTACATGGAGACGACCTGTGAGAGATTGGGAATATCAAAGTATTGATTTGCTCAAGCTTGATGTGGTGGGAATCACGCTGAGACAGGGGACCATGGATCAAAGGGTTTGGAAGGATGATAAGGCAGGGGTATTCTCAATTCAGAATGGCAGAAGATTTATTTATCAAAGTTTGGAACTAAGGAGGACTAAACCCTATCCCTGGTTAGCTCTTGCACCCTACAATGTGGAACGTTGGATTTGGCTTGTACTCAAATATGGTATCCCCACAAGGGATGCCTTACGATATCGCGGTATTATTACCCTTGCAGAATCCTTATGCCCATTATGTGAAAGACACCTTGAATCTAGGGACCACTTGCTGCTAACTTGCCAGGTATCTTGGAGAATTTGGTGCAGGTTTTGTCATTGGTGGGGTGTTCGATGGGCTCCCCCTCCGTTGCTTAAAGAATTCCTGATACAGTGGTGTTACTAAGTCTTTTTCAACATAGCAGAACAACCTGGATGATTATTGGATTTTCGGCATTATGGTCTATTTGGCATGAGAGAAATAGAAGAATTTTTTAGCAGTCTTTTGCAGTTTTGGAGAGGATTGTTGATCTCATCTTAGTCCACGCAACTACGTGGATCAAGAGCCAACATCCGGAATTCCCTTTTAGTGTGTCCTGTGTACTTGCAAACGCATCCACTATCATCAATTGGAAGTGTCGGTATAGGAACCTTCATTTCCTGGAATACTAAGCGGTTTTGCTGCTTTCTCTGTCTATGCTTTATCTTTGTTTATGCTATTAGTAATATAGGGTAGTTATCTCAGTGACACCACATGCTTGGTCATCCACATGTCGTTGTACTCTTCTTTCTTATAGCTCTTGTTTTCCTCTGTATCATACTACCATTTACAAAATAAAGCTCTCGTTTCATCAAAAAAAAAGATGGAGTGGCAACTACATTCCTACCACAATGAACCACTCTTCTGGGAGCTTCCAGGTAGCGAGCATATACAAGAAGAAGAAATGAATAGGAAGTTACATGTTGGATGTTACTTGATCCGGGCACGAATAGGAGCCCTCCCGCAAATGATTGGTGAAAATTAAGCTTGATGAAGTTCAATATGCACAACTTTTCCCAATAATTTTCTCCTTAATCAGAAAATATTTTCTTGGGAGTTGAACTCTATAATTTTGGAGCTCTTACTTGTCTCAGAAGAAGTAAGCTAATAAAAGGTTACCTGGAGAGTATGAGAAAAATTTAGTAGGGGATTCGGGTAGTATTAAGCACACAAACTTGTCCGCACTGAGAACGACTGTATTTGTTACAGAGGTACGCATTCCTGCCTGTGGATCGGAGCAGATTTAGTACACTGCAACTGAAAAAAGAATGGTGCATTGGAATATAGAAATGAAAGAAGAGTAAGTCAGGAGACAAGAAGATATATTACTAAAGAAAGAAGCATGTGAGTGCCAGCGTTTTTGGAGTCCCATCCAAATTGAGCAAATCCATAGTTCAACTGATCTACAGTCTTTGTGACATAGTCTTCATAATGGGAATTGTCTGTTGCCCTGAATAACCATGATGCTGCCCAAACGAGTTCATCCTGTGATAGAATCAGATGATTTTCACAATTTTTGGTGGACATATAGATAGATATTTGGATGAACCAATAGGCTTGTAGCGCATTGGTACTCGATCTTGCAAGGAGCAACAGGGGTGAGGTCCCTTTTCGAGTACTTACCCATCACAAACAATTAATTCCTTGTATTTCATAAAATTTAATTCGGGTCAATAATATTTTTAGTCCTTGTGTTTATCGATTTGGACATTTTTCATCCTAGTATTACAAAACAGACATTTTTCATCCCCGTTTTGATTTTTCAGGACAATTTTTATTTTACCTCGATTTTTTGAAAAAAAATCTTGACTTGTCAATTAAAAAATCAACACGTCAGCTATATGGGCCCACAATAAGCTGAAATCACGCAACCCAAATCACACCAACCGACCCTTTTTTGCCTACGGGTTTTGACTGATTTAAACCCTTCAACAGCTGCACAAGCCAAGTGCTCTCATGAGCTGCCACTACTGCAGCTCGATATTCTGCTTCTGTTGTGGATAAAGACACCGTTGGTTGTCCTTTTGCTACACTAGGAAACTGCTCCAGATCCGAGTTTAAAAACATACCAAATAGTTGAACGTCGGGTATCATGATCACCTGCATAGTCAGTATCACAGTAGCCAACTAATCTGCAGTGTCCACCTCTCTTGTATAAAATTCCATTATCAACTGTACCCTTGACATATCTCAAGATTCTTCTGACTGCTTCCAAATGAGGCTTCTTTGGGTTTTGCATATACCGACTCATCACACCGACCGCATAGGAGATGTGTGGTCTTGTTTGAGCCAGATATATCAAACTACCCACTAATTGACGATACATCGTTGCATCTTCCAAATCTTTTCCTTCATGAGCACATAACTTGATATTTGGCTCCATAGGTGTCGATATTGGTTTGCAATCGTGCATTCCAAATTTCTTCAGCAAATCTTTGCAATATTTCTACCGATGAAGAAAGATACTTTCTTATGTATGGTCAATTTCAAGACCAAGAAAGTGCTTAAGCTGTCCAAGCTCTTTCATCTGGAAGCGAACTGATAAATTCTGCTTTGTCTGGAGAATTTTTTCTTCATTGTCTCCTGTGAGGATTAAATCATCCACATAGACCAACACTATAGCTAACTTCCCTCCATTAGATTTAACAAACAAGCTAGAGTCTGCAGTTGTCACAACATAACCACGATGGACTAAAAACTCAGCAATTTTGCCATACCAGGCCCTTGGTGCTTGTTTTAGACTATAAAGGGCCTTCCGGAGTTTACATACATACTCGGGATGATCTTGACTCTCGAAACCCTTTGGTTGATCCATATAGATCTCTCGATCTAGCTCCCCATGCAAAAATGCATTCTTCACGTCCATCTGCCACAGGTTCCAGTTCTTACTTGCTGCAAGTGCTAGTAGAACTCGCACAGTTGTAAGCTTTGCGGCTGGACTAAATGTTTCGTCATAGTCTAGTCCATATTGTTGAGAGAATCCTCGAGCTACCAAACGAGCCTTGTACCTCTCAATCGATCCATCTGTGTGACGCTTTATCTTCTAAACCCATTTGCAAGAAATAAGCTTTACTCCTCCTGGCAGTGGCACAAGCTCCCAAGTCTGGTTGTGATCCAATGTTGCAAGCTCCTCTTCCATAGTTTTAATCCATCTTGAGCTCAAAGATGCTCCTTCAAAACTCTCAGGTTCTTTCACATCTTCTACAACAGCAGCATTGGCATACTTGAGATTCGGCTTCTTAGGTCTTACCGATCTTCTCGGTTGAGCTAGTGGTTCGGCTGCAACAAACTTGCCTTCTTCACTTGAATCTCCACTTGGCTCACCTTCTTCATGCTTTGCTGCACTCTGCTCGCCTCTTCCACTCGGCTCGCTATCTCCACTAGGCTATTCTTCTTCATGCAGCCAAACTTCTTCATTTGGCCTTTGGTGCATACTTGTTCGCCAAGGACTTTGAGCTACAGCTGCACCATCTCCACCATCTTCTAAAACTTCAGCATCTCCTAAACTTAAATGAACTTGAGAAGACTCCATTGTCTCTTTTAGATTATCTGAATCTGGCAGTGCTTGCTTATCTGAGGACCATCAAGCAGAAGCTTTATCGAACTCTGACAAATCTTGCAGTATGACTTTGTCACCTGTGATATGGTTTGAGCAACCCGAATCAACAATCCAATCGTTCTCATAATCTATTTGATTATGTGTTATTACCGTGAATGCAAAATCTTCATCTTCTACTGCAAAAAATGCTTCAGCATCCCATTTTTCTTCGTCTTTGAATGTGGCAGCATTGCTTTGCATGGCTTTCTTCTTAGACCAACAGTCCTTCGCCATGTGTCCCTTCTTGTTACAGTTGTAACACTTTCCTTCGAATCTCCTTCCATTGGAATGGTTTTCCAGCCTCCTTCACGAGTGCTCGTCTCACCATGATGACTTTTAAACTTGTCACCGTTCTTCTTGGATCCACCACCTTCATGCTGCTTGGAATTCCACTTGCTCTTCTTTGCGTAGACTGCCTCTTCTTCATTCTTCAACGAGACTCCTCCCATTTGCTTAGCTAAGTCTTCTTGACTAGCTAGCAAATTCTCGATTTCCTCAAGTGATGGCTGGGCCAACCTTGTACAGCAGCAATAAAGCTTCTAAATTCGGGCCTTAAACCATGGATAAGAATTCTTTTCATCCTGGAGTCGCCGATAGACGCTTAAACCATGTTGCCCTGTGTCACCGACAACAACTCGTTCTCTAAAAGTTGAAGCTGCGTATCATTCTTTTTAGAGAACCGAGTGACAAGTGTGTCCCAAGCTTCTTTTGGAGTTTCAGCTTTCTGTATGCATTGAAGCATTTCCTTTCCTACTGTTGTCTTCAAAGCGAACATTGCCTTGCCCACTTTAATCTTCCACTTCCGCAACTCTCCGTTTGCATCTGCAGGTTGTGCTACCTCGGTACCATTGACCACTTCCCACAGATCTTGTCCTTGCAAGTAGGACATCATGCAGGTTGACCACGTACTGTAGTTGTTGTTGTTGAGTTTCTCCATTGCGCCGATAACTTGAAGGTCGGTCATTGTATCGATAAAGATTCTCACAAAACACCGCTACGTGATCTCCCGAAGAAGGACCTACTCCGCTACTAGATTGTTGAACAAAGGTCCGCTACCACAACGTGAACAATGCTCTGCTACCAGATTGTTGAACAAAGTTCCGCTACCACAACGTGAACAATGCTTCGCTACCAGATTGTTGAACTATGCGCAGCACAAAGCACTAACCTTTTACACAACCAACCTCGTTGCACAAGCAGACTGTGCTGATACTAAGCAAGACTAACTTGCACAGGCAGGTCGTGCAGAACCCGAATTAGGAAAGATAGAAAAACTCACAAACACTAACAACCAGACAACTAATAAGAATAGAGAGAATACACTCTCAAAATACTCAGAGAGAAATGTTGGAAAGCTTGGGAGAAAAGGTAGAAAGCTTGGGATGCATTTTCCATTATAGAGTTGGGCCTTTATATAGGCTACAGGAACTAACAACTAACCTAGAAATTAGGAAACTAACAACCTCCTTCAAACTTTGAAAAATTGATAAAGCTAACTAATATCTAATCTAGATATTTTATATGATAACAACTTAAGACCAAATCTAGATAATAACTACCTAGATTTAATTTAGTTTGGTGTTGATTTTTAACACTCCCCCTCAACACCAACTCCTGCTCTTTTCACCATGCCGAGCTGATGACAAAAGCGTTCAAACTTGTTTCCACTCAAGCCTTTTGGAAACACATCTACGACTTGATCTTCAGTCTTCACCTGCCTCAAATCCACTTCTTTTTCAAAGACTTTTTCCCTGATAAAGTGATAATGAACTTCCACATGTTTAGTCCTTGCATGAAACACGGGATTCTCAGCCAAACGTATTGCTGATTGATTATCACAATACAAAGGAATTGCATAATCAGTTGACTGATGCAAACCCTTCAACAGTTGCACAAGCCAAGTGCTCTCTTGAGCTGCCACTGCTGCAGCTCGATATCTGCTTCTGTTGTGGATAAAGACACCGTTGCTTGTCCTTTTGCTACACCAGGAAACTGCTCCAGATCCGAGTTTAAAAACATACCCAATAGTTGAATGTCGGGTATCATGATCACCTGCATAGTCAGCATTACAGTAGCCAACTAATCTGCAGTGTCCACCTCTCTTGTACAGAATTCCATTATCAAGTGTACCCTTGACATATCTCAGAATTCTTCTGACTGCTTCCAAATGAGGCTTCTTTGGGTTTTGCATATACCGACTCATCACACCGACCGCATAGGAGATGTGTGGTCTTGTTTGAGCCAGATATATCAAACTACCCACTAATTGACAATACATCGTTGCATCTTCCAAATCTTTTCCTTCATGAGCACATAACTTGGCATTTGGCTCCATAGGTGTCGATATTGGTTTGCAATCGTGCATTCCAAAATTCTTCAGCAAATCTTTGCAATATTTCTACCGATAACGAAAGATACATTCTTGTGTATGGTCAATTTCAAGACCAAGAAAGTGCTTAAGCTGTCCAAGCTCTTTCATCTGGAAGCGAACTGATAAATTCTGCTTTGTCTGGAGAACTTCCTCTTCATTATCTCCTGTGAGGATTAAATCATCCATATAGAACAGCACTATAGCTAACTTCCCCCCACTAGCTTTAACAAACAAGCTAGAGTCTGCAGTTGTCACAACATAACCACCGTGGACTAAAAACTTAACAATTTTGCCATACCAGGCCCTTGGTGCTTATTTTAGTCCATAAAGGGCCTTCCGGAGTTTACACACATACTCGGGATGATCTTGACTCTCGAAACCCTTTGGTTGATCCATATAGATCTCTCGATCTAGCTCCCCATACAAAAATGCATTCTTCACGTCCATCTGCCACAGGTTCTAGTTCTTACTAGCTGCAAGTGCTAGTAGAACTCGCACAGTTGTAAGCTTTGCAACTGGACTGAATGTTTCGTCATAGTCTAGTCCATACTATTGAGAGAATCCTCGAGCTACCAAACGAGCCTTGTACCTCTCAATCGATCCATCCGTGTGACGCTTTATCTTGTAAACCCATTTGCAAGAAATAGGCTTTACTCCTCCTGGCAGTGGCACAAGCTCCCAAGTCTGGTTGTGATACAATGCTACAAGCTCCTCTTCCATAGCTTTAATCCATCTTGAGCTCAAGTTGCTCCTTCAAAACTCTCAGGTTCTTTCACATCTTCTACAACAGCAGCATTAGCATACTTGGGATTCGGCTTCTTAGGTCTTACCGATCTTCTCGGTTGAGCTAGTGGTTTAGCTGCAGCAAACTCGCCTTCTTCACTTGACTCTCCACTTGGCTCACCTTCTTCATGCTCTGCTGCACTCTGTTTGCTTCTTTCACTCGGCTCGTTATCTCCACTTGGCTCATCTTCTTCATGCGGCCTAACTTCTTCATTTGGCCTTTGGTGCACACTTGTTCGCAAAGGACTTTGAGCTACAGCTGCACCATCTCCACCATCTTCTAAAACTTCAGCTTCTCCTAAACTTAGCTGAACTTAAGAAGACTCCATGGTCTCTTTTAGATTATCTGAATCCGGCAATGCTTGCTTATCTGAGGACCACCAAGCAGATACTTTATCGAATTCTGAAAAATCTTGTAGTATGACTTTGTCACCTGTGATATGGTTTGAGCAACCTGAATCAACAATTCATTCGTTGTCATAATCTATTTCATTATGTGTTATTGCCGTGAATGCAAAATCTTCATCTTCTACAACAAACAATGCTTCAGCATCCCATTCTTCTTCATCTTTGAATGTGGCAGTATTGCTTTCCGTGGCTTTCTTCTTAGACCAACAGTCTTTTGCCATGTGTCCCTTGGTTGTAACACTTTCCTTTGAATCTCCTTCCATTGGAATGGTTTTTCGAGCCTCCTTCACGAGTGCTCGTCTCACCATGATGACTTTTAAACTTGTCACCGTTCTTCTTGGATCCACCACCTTCATGCTACTTGGAATTCCACTTGCTCTTCTTTGCGTAGAGTGCCTCTTCTTCATTCTTCAACGAGACTCCTCCCATTTTCTAAGCTAAGTCTTCTTGACTAGCTAGCAAATTCTTGAATTCCTCAAGTGATGGCTGTGTTGGCCAACCTTGTACAGCAGCAATAAAGCTTCTAAATTCTGGCCTTAAACCATGGATAAGAATTCTTTTCATCCTGGAATTGCCGATAGATGCTTGTGGATACAACTCCGAAATCTCACGGCACAAGAACTTCACTTTGTGAAAATATTGTGCTATTGTCATGTTGCTTTGTGTCACCGATAACAACTCGTTCTCTAAAAGTTGAAGCTTTGTATCATTCTTTTTATAGAACCGAGTGACAATTGTGTCCCAAGCTTCTTTCGGAGTTTCAGCTTTCTGTATGTATTGGAGCATTTCCTTTCCTACTGTTGTCTTCAAAGCGAACATTGCCTTGCCCACTTTAATCTTCCACTTCCGCAACTCTCCGTTTGCATCTGCAGGTTGTGCTACCTCGGTACCATTGACCACTTCCCATATATCCTGTCCTTGGAAGTAGGACATCATGCAGGTTGACCACGTACTGTAGTTGTTGTTGTTGAGCTTCTCCATTGCGCCGATAACTTGAAGGTCGGTCATTGTATCGACAAAGATTCTCACAAAACACCGCTACGTGATCTCCCGAAGAAGGACCTGCTCCGCTACTAGATTGTTGAACAAAGTTCCGCTACCACAACGTGAACAATGCTCCGCTACCAGATTGTTGAACAAAGTTCCGCTACCACAACGTGAACAATGCTTCGCTACCAGATTGTGGAACTGTGCGCAGCACAAAGCACTAACCTTTTACACAGCCAACCTCCTTGCACAGGTAGACTGTGTTGATACTAAGCAAGACTAACTTGCACAAGCAGGTCGTGCTGAACCCGAGTTGGGAAAGATTGAAAAACTCACAAACACTAACAACCAGACAACTAATAAGAATAGAGAGAATACAATCTTAAAATACTCAGAGAGAAATGCTGGAAAGCTTTGGAGAAAACGTAGAAAGCTTGGGATGCATTTTCCATTAGAGAGTAGGGCCTTTATATAGGCTACAGGAGCTAACAACTAACCTAGAAATTAGGAAACTAACAACCTCCTTCAAACTTTGAAAAATAGATAAAGCTTGTTAGTGTAATATCCCAAAAGCCAATCAATGGATGATTGTATGTAGTCATGTATATACATTAAGGTTATTCCAATAAATATGTTTATGTGATAAATGCTTGCACATATTTATAACCCTAGGATATTTCATATTCTTAAAATGTCCCTAGTCGTTTATTATTATGGATGGGTTGTAACAATAAACTAAGACTAGCGTATGTTGAGAATTATATGAGATATGAATTCTACATACGGGTACAAGTTAGAGAACTTGTGGACTGGACCGATCCAACATAAGAACACTACATGGAACGTTATATGATTGTCATTAGTGGTTCTTATATGTATTGTCCTTAGACCTGAGATCATCAAGGTTCCTAACATGTGAGTCATATACTTTGATATTACTTTGGCTATTCGTTAATGAGTAGACCTTAGTGTAATCATTGGGTATATGATATAATGTATAGTGGGTTTTGTATGATCAAGATGTGATTCGTCCAACCCTTGTAACGAGTATATATTACCAGATGAGTCTCTTAATAGAGTTAAACTGTAAATGCATGGCCATGCTCGGATTATGTGATATGGTGATATCATTAGTATTCGTTTACACAGTAACTCGGGATTCAAGAAACTTAGATTAAACATATACGAGATTGATATATTCCATGTCTCATGTTTGATCTTTATATTGAGACGAAAGAAAGATTACATGTTTCCGAGGCATAATGAATCAGTACTGATCTTGTCGTTTGGGTAGCAATGATGTGTTGCTAGACACCGCTCATTGTTTATAATTATAAAATGAGATTTTACAATTATTGCCAAATGTTACAAGTGCTTACAGGGTCACACACTTAGAACTGTTGATTCGAACTGGTGGTTGAACCATGGTTGGACGGTGGTTCGACCAGATGGTTGGATCAAGGTCGGTTTGGGTTGATTTGGCTCACTAATGGTTTGAATTATTGAACCAGATTAGATGCTTTGTGATGTGTAATTCCATTAATGCAAAGTGGAGACATGATTAGACTTGGTAATGGTGGATTCCTAATCATAATGAAAATTGGACCATGATGTTGGCCATTGTCTCTATTACTCTATGCATTAGTGGAGGTGGGTAATCAGATTATCTTGAGCTTGCTTTCTGAGTTTTTCAGACTTGTAAGAACACACACACACACACCCTTTTCTTTGAGAAAGAAAGAAACACATCAAACACAAGTTCTAGCTCTCGGTTTTCTGCAGCTAGCACTGCAGTTCGGGAGTGCTCGGGTTGGTGATCGTGACACGATTGCTAGCTAGACATCGACGGTTCGTGTGGACACCGTAGAGGAGTAGGATTTCTGTCCGGTTCTTGTTGATTCAATTAAATAGTTAAGTGAAAGATCTGAACCACTTCCAGGTACGAATTTTGTTATTAGATTTACTCTGTGTCACTTGGATCCTCCATGAGTTCCGGGTTTTCCGCTGCGCATATTATTTCATTGTTTGCGTGCCCGGTAACTTACAGTGGTAGGCGGAGCCACCTTGTGAAACGCTAAACCGAATTTGTTGTGCATATGTATGATATGCTCCTGTTGATATACGTGACATGTTGTATGTGATGTAGCATGATCATGATATATTGAATTCATTTTTGTATATGTGATGTATATTGAGGTTGTTTTTGTCCAAAAGTATTTTGACAACAAGCACTTGATTGGTATGTGATACAAATCAAGGTTTTCTTGGCAGTAAGTCGAAAGAGTTCTACAAAGCAAAAATCGATTGTCGGTTTTAGTGTAGAACGATTGTCGTTCTAGTACAACAGGGCCTAAACATCATTGTTGGTTAGACGAACATCGATGTTCACATGAAGATTAGCCTTGGCCGAACCTACTAAACATCGAAGTTGTGTGACAAACATCGATGTTTTTGCTTTGGCATAATTTTGAAACATCGATGTTGTATGACAAACATCGATGTTCTCATGTCGAGTGGCCTTCGCAGAATTCTCAAACATCAATGTTCAGGATTGAACATCGATGTTCATGAGTTCTGTCAAGTTGGCTTGAAACTCCAAATTCTCAAACATCGATGTTTAAAAGTTAGACATCGATGTTTAAAAGTACTGCCAGAAATCTTGAACTTCCAGAACTCTAAAACATCGATGTTCAAGAATTAAACATCAATTCTTGAGCTCTACCAAATAGTTTGGAGTTCCAGATTCTCAAAACATCGATGTTTAGATCAAGACTTTGATGCCTTATAGTGGTAAACATCGATGTTCAGATCAAGACATCGATGTTCTTGAGCACTGCCAAGTAGTTGGGAGAATCAGATTCTCAAAACATCGATGTTTCAAGTTAAACATCAAAGTCCTTATGTATTTTTGGTTTCCAAATTTACAAAACGTCAATATATGATTTGTTGATTATATGCATGTGATGTATAAACATAATATGTTGATATAAATATTAAATTCCTCTTGTGTTGCCTTCCATGATAAGCACTCATCATTGCTTATATCAACACTTGGTAGGTTTTGCCAAAGCAAGGTGTCATTGTTTATACTAGCAAGGTGCGATGGGATAATTGTAATATCCAAACTGCTTATTGTGGGTTGAACTTAACTAGGTCATCTTAATAGGATTGAGGACTTAGAGGCAAAGAGTTGAGCTATGCCTATGAGATAGACAAGAACAAGTGTTGTTCACTCAACTATCCAAGAGTTGTATGAGATGTAATTGACAAGAGTTGTCTACCTAAATAACTATGATGTAAGTGATCAGCCAAAGCTGACTTATCTTGTAGTGAAATATGGATCTTGGCCTACTTATCATATCTTGATTCATAATAGGAGCATCATTTAATAAAATTCCTTGTTAAGTGATTTTATGTATACATGACTCTTATTTACGTGAGTTGATCAATGTTGTAGAGTTATCATGGCACAAAACACTAGTACACAATCTCTGCGATCTGTCCTTGAGAAGGAAAAACTAAATGGGAATAACTTCCTAAAGTGGCATCGCAATTTGAGGATAGTCCTCAAACAAGAAAAGAAGTTGTATGTCCTTGAAGGGCCCGTTCCAAATGAACCGGCGCCTAATACTCCTATGGCGGAAAGAGATGCTTACAAGAAGAATGTTGATGATGCATTCGATGTTGCATGCCTTATGTTTGTTAACATGGACTCTGAGGTTCAGAAGCAACATGAGAACTTGGGTGCGTTCGATATGTTCGAACATCTGAAAATGCTTTTTGAAGAGCAAGCAAGGCATGAGAGGTATGAGACCTCTAAGGCATTATTTCAATGCAAGATGGCTGAGCCATCACCGATGAGACCTCATGTGCTCAAAATGATTGGATACATTGAGAGCCTTGAGGGTCTAGGTTTTCCTTTGCAAAAGGAGTAGGGTGTTGATCTAGTCCTGCAATAGTTGCCGGATAGTTACAGCCAATTTGTCATGAATTTCAATATGAATCATCTTGACAAATCTTTGTCTGAGTTGCTTAACATGTTGGGAACAGTTGAGCAACAAATGAAGGCAAACAAATCCAACAACATTTTGATGGTTGGAAAAGGCAAAGGAAAGGGTAAAGCCAAGTTTTACAAGAAGAAGAAATATGCCAAAAAGTTTGGATACATTGAGAGCCTTGAGGGTCTAGGTTTTCCTTTGCAAAAGGAGTTGGGTGTTGATCTAGTCCTGCAATCATTGCCGGATAGTTACAGCCAATTTGTCATGAATTTCAATATGAATCATCTTGACAAATCTTTGTCTGAGTTGCTTAACATGTTGGGAACAGTTGAGCAACAAATGATGGCAAACAAATCCAACAACATTTTGATGGTTGAAAAAGGCAAAGGAAAGGGTAAAGCCAAGTTTTACAAGAAGAAGAAATGTGCCAAAAAGTTTGGATACATTGAGAGCCTTGAGGGTCTAGGTTTTCCTTTGCAAAAGGAGTTGGATGTTGATCTAGTCCTGCAATCGTTGCCGGATAGTTACAGCCAATTTGTCATGAATTTCAATATGAATCATCTTGACAAATCTTTGTCTGAGTTACTTAACATGTTGGGAACAGTTGAGCAACAAATGAAGGCAAACAAATCCAACAACATTTGATGGTTGGAAAAGGCAAAGGAAAGGGTAAAGCCAAGTTTTACAAGAAGAAGAAATGTGCCAAAAAGTTTGGTGCATGTGCATCTTCTTGTTCCCATGTGCTGAAACCCAAAGGTGGTATTGCAAAGGAAGGACAATGTTTCCATTGCAACAAACCTGGTCATTAGAAACGTAACTGCCCTGTTTTTCTTGAAGAGGTGAAGAAATAGAAGGGAAGTAAGACTTCCACTTCAGATATTTTTGTTATAGAAGCTAATATCTCTATCTCTACGTCGTGGGTATTAGATACCAGATGTGGTTCTCACATTTGTGTAAATGTGCAGGAACTGAGAAAGAGTAGAAGATTAGCAAAGGGAGAGATAGACCTGCGTATTGGAAATGGAGCAAGAATTGCTACATTAGCCGTAGGGACTTACCATCTACCCTTACCGAGTGGTTTCGTTTTAGAACTTGACGATTGTTATTATGTTCCTACCATAAGCAGGAATTTGATTTCTGTTTCTTGTCTGGACAAGAAAGGTTTTTCATTTGTAATAAAGAACAATTGTTGTTCTATTTATTTCAATGATATTTATTATGGTGGAGCATATTTAAGCAATGGTTTGTATGTTCTAAACCTAGAAACACCAATCTATAACATTAATACGAAGAAGGTTAGATTAAGCGATTCTAGTGAAACCTACCTTTGGCATTGTCGTTTCGGCCATATAAACGAGAATTGTATTTCTAAACTCCATAAAGATGGACTTTTAAACTCATTTGATTTTGAATCATATGAGACATGTGAGTCATGTTTATAAGGCAAAATGACGAAAGCTCCTTTTGCTGGTAAAGGTGAAAGAGCTACGGATTTGTTAGGTCTTATACACTCTGATGTATGTGGACCTATGTCAACACAGGCTAGAGGTGGTTTTCAGTACTTCATTACATTTACCGATGATTACAGTAGATATGACTATGTGTATCTTATGAAACACAAGTCAGAATCCTTTGAAAAGTTCAAAGAATTCAAGAGTGAAGTACAGAATCAACTCGGCAAGAGTATTAAAATGCTTCGATCTGATCGAGGAGGTGAATACTTAGACCGAGATTTTCTTAATCATCTAAAGCAATGTGGTATAGTATCACAACTTACTCCACCAGGTACGCCTCAATGGAATGGTGTATCTGAAAGGAGGAATAGAACTTTGTTAGATATGGTTCGTTCTATGATGAGTCAAGCTGACCTTCCTTCTTCATTTTGGGGACATGCATTATTAAGTGTTGCCTTTACACTTAACCGTGTTCCATCTAAATCGGTTGAAAAGACACCATATGAGATATGGACAGGGAAGCGTCCCAATTTGTCTTTTATGAGGATCTGGGGTTGTGAGGCTTTCGTGAGACGAGAAGCATCAGAAAAAATCGGCCCTAAAGCCATCAAGTGCCTCTTTGTTGGATATCATAAGGAAACTAAAGGATATTATTTCTATAATCCCACAGAGCACAAAATGTTTGTTGCTCGTACTGCTATTTTTCTAGAAAGAGAATTTATTTCTAGAAAGATCAGTGGGAGAAAGATAGAACTCAAAGAAGTTCGAGGTATAGAGGTTGAGATGGAACAAGGACAGGAACCACAAGATGTTGTGGGTGAAAATCCTGTGCCTGTAACACACAGACTACGTAGGTCTGATAGGACACGACATGAGCCTGAGAGATATGGATTTCTTATGACTCATACTGGAGACGTGATGCTCATAGATGAGGAAGAGCCTACTTCCTATCAGCAGTTTATTACTGGTCTAGACTTTAAGAAGTGGCTAGAAGCCATGAATTCGGAGATGGAATCCATGTATGAAAACAAGGTATGGACCTTGGTTGATCCACCTAAAGGGGTAAAACCTATTGGGTGCAAGTGGGTCTTTAAGAAAAAGACAGACATGGATGGTAATGTGATTACCTTTAAAGGGCGATTGGTTGCGAAAGGTTTCAAACAAATTCATGGTATTGACTATAATAAAACTTTCTCACCAGTTGCCATGGTTAAATCCATCCGGATTCTATTGGCTATAGCAGCATACCGTGATTATGAGATATGGAAAATGGATGTCAAAACCTCTTTCCTTAATGGAAATATTTTAGAGGATGTGCACATGACACAACCTGAAGGTTTTGTCACTCCAGAAAATGCTAACAAGGTATGCAAGTTGCAAAGATCCATTTAGGGATTAAAGGAAGCTTCTAGGAGTTGGAATCTTCATTTTGATGAAGTAATCAAATAGTTTGGTTTCATTAAAAATGAAGAAGAGCCATGTGTTTACAAGAAGGTTAGTGGGAGCACTATCGTTTTCTCACTATTGTATGTTGACGAAATTCTTCTCATTGGGAATGATATTCCAACACTACAGTCTGTAAAGACTTGGTTAGGAAAGAATTTCTCAATGAAGGACTTAGGAGAAGCTGCCTACGTGCTAGGTATAAAGATCTATAGAGATAGATCCAAAAGGCTTCTTGGGCTAAGTCAAAGTACATATATTGACAAGGTGCTAAAGAAGTTTAGCATGCAAGATTCCAAGAAAGGTTTCTTGCCCATGTCACATGGCATATCTCTCTCAAAGGATCAATGTCCTAGTAAATCTAAGGAGAGAGAGCGGATGAGTAAGATTCCTTATGCATCAGCAATAGGATCTATCATGTATGCCATGCTATGTACTCGATCGGATGTCGCATATGCATTAAGTGACACAAGCAGATATCAATCGGATCCTAGTGAAAGTCACTGGATAGCGGTCAAGAACATCCTTATGTACTTGAGAAGGACTAAGGATGCATTCCTTGTATATGGAAGCGTTGATGAGCTTGTTGTAAAGGGTTACACAGATGCTAGCTTTCAAACTGACAGGGATGAATTTAGATCGCAGTCAGGTTATGTGTTTTGTCTTGGCGGTGGTGCTGTATACTGGAAGACTTCAAAGCAAGAGACAGTTGCCGACTTTACAACTGAGGCTGAGTACATAGCCACCTCAGATGCGGCAAAAGAGGCTGTTTGGATTAAGAAGTTCATAACTAAACTTGGGGTGGTTCCTAGTATTGACAGTCCGATTGAGCTCTATTGTGACAACAATTGGACAATCGCACAGGCTCAAGAACCTTGATACCACGAAAGATCCAAACATATACTCCGACGCTATCATCTTATTAGAGTGATCATTGATAGAGACGATGTCAGGCTGTGCAAAGTTCCTTCTGAGAACAATGTAGCAGATCCGTTGACTAAGCCGCTCACACAGCAGAAGCATGATGGTCATACTGCATCTATTGGTATTAGATACATGGATGATTGGCTTTAGTGCAAGTGGGAGATTGTTAGTGTAATATGCCCAAAAGCCAATCAATGGATGATTGTATGTAGTCATGTATATACATTAAGGTTATTCCAATAAATAGGTTTATGTGATAAACGCTTGCACATATTTATAACCCTAGAATATTTCACATTCTTAAAATGTCCCTAGTCGTTTATTATTATGGATGGGTTGTAATAATAAACTAAGACTAGCGTATGTTGGGAATTATATGAGATATGAATTCTACATACGGGTACAAGTTAGAGAACATGTGGACTGGACCGACCCAACATAAGAACACTACATAGAACGTTATATGATTGTCATTAGTGGTTCTTATATGTATTGTCCTTAGACCTGAGATCATGAAGGTTCCCAACATGTGAGTCATATACTTTGATATTACTCTTGGCTATTCATTAATGAGTAGACCTTAGTGTAATCATTGGGTATATGATATAATGTATAGTGGGTTTTGTATGATCAAGATGGGATTCGTCCAACCCTTGTAACGGGTATATATTACCAGATAGGTCTCTTGATAGAGTTGAACTGTAAATGCATGGCCATGCTCGGATTATGTGATATGGTGATATCATTAGTATTCGTTTACACAGTTAACTCGGGGATCAAGAAACTTAGATTAAACATATACGAGATTGAAATATTTCATGTCCCGTGTTTGATCTTGATAATGAGACGAAAGGACGATGACATGTTTCCGAGGCATAATGAATCAGTACTGATCTTGTCGTTTGGGTAGCAATGATGTGTTGCTAGACATCGCTCATTGTTTATAATTGTAAAGTGAGAATTTACAATTATTGCCTAACGTTACAAGTGCCTACAGGGTCACACACTTAGAACTGTTGATTCGAGCTGGTGGTTGAACCATGGTTGGACCGTAGTTCGACCAGATGGTTAGACCGTGGTGGGACCAGGGTCGATTTGGGTTGATTTAGCACACTAATTGTCTGAATTATTGAACCAGATTAGATGCCTTGTGATGTGTAATTCCATTAATGCAAAGTGGAGACATGATTAGACTTGATAATGGTGGAATCTTAATCATGATGGATAATGGACCTTGATGTTGGCCATTGTCTCTATTACTCTATGCATTAGTGGAGGTGGGTAATCATAATATCTTGAGCTTGCTTTCTGAGTTTTTCAGACTTGTAAGAACACACACACACACACCCCTTTCTTTGAGAAAGAAAGAAACACATCAAACACAAGTTCTAGCTCTCAGTTTTCTGCAGTTAGCACTGCAGTTCGGGAGTGCTCGGGTTGGTGATCGTGACACGATTGCTAGCTAGACATCGACGGTTCGTCTGGATACCGTAAAGGAGGAGGATTTCTATCCGGTTCTTGCTGATTCAACTAAACAGTTGAGTGAAAGATCTCAACCACTTCCAGGTACGAATTTTGTTATTCGGTTTACTCATTTTCACTTGGATCCTCCATGAGTTCCGGGTTTTCTGCTGCGCATATTATTTCATTGTTTGCATGCCCGGTAACTTACAAAACTAACTAATATCTAATCTAGATATTTTAAATGATAACAACCTAAGACAAAATCTAGATAATAACTACCTAGATTTAATTTAGTTTGGTGTTGATTTTTAACATCCTTCAGAAGTTCCAGATTCTGAAAACAAATTTCTGCATCAACCTTTTTACATGGTGCTACGTCTCCCTTAATTCCAGCAATATGGTTTTTCATCCTATTAATGCCACCACCTTTATAACTGTTCCCACAGTGAATACAAGTGAAAGTTAGCTTCCCATCTCTGCTAATTTCATATCTAAAATGCTCCCATCCAGGGTCAGACTTGCCACGAACAGAAGTAGAACTAGAGTCAACAAATTGCTTGTCCGATGATGTAGGAGTAGGAGTAGGAGTTGGTGTATCCATGAATATAATCCTAAAAGAACAATCAAAGTATAATTAATTAATAGAGGATATAGTAGCAACTATGAGATGCGATTAATTAACAAAAAAAAATAAACTGTACAAAGCTATTTCTATCTATGCCTCATCCGTAGAAATAATTTTTATTCATTCCCCAAAACAAATGAATTCAGGTTTGAAC
Organism: Turnera subulata; assembly: GCA_028386065.3. NCBI lineage: Eukaryota > Viridiplantae > Streptophyta > Magnoliopsida > Malpighiales > Passifloraceae > Turnera > Turnera subulata. The sequence goes on from JAKUCV010001413.1 coordinate 182,175, forward strand.
AAAGTTAAGATGGGCCTATTAAATATCAAACAATCTGTAGAAAAATTCCAAAGTCATCAAGAAATTTCAATGTTTAAGCACACTACAGTACTGTCGTATTCTATTTTTTTTTTTTTAAATAGTAAACTTAAAATTTAAATGCATCTTCAACTTGGGAAGCAAAATAGAGAGAAAGAATGGAATGGAACCTATTATTGGATTTGGGTTGGCCGAATTGTTTTGAGGATGAATCGTCTGGCCAACTCTAAAAGCACCAAAGCAATCTTCTATTCTTCTTCAGCAGAGAAAAGATGCTAGAGAGTGGCTACGAGTTTAGCTCTTAATGGTGGTGGCGATTGCTTGCAAGAATGATCTTGATTCTTGACTTGACTTAGGCGTGGGAGAGAAGGGGGAGTTCAATTGATTTGGGAATTAGGGTTTTACAAAACCTAAGCTGCAGCGTGAAGGAAGAAGCGAAGAACTCAAGAAGAAATGTGAGACTATTGTCTTTTTTCTATTTTAAAACCAGCAAAACGACGTCTTTTTTGGTTTCAATTTTTTTTAAAAGGGGACTGTGTTCAACCCGGATGAATGGTAACTGGGTCGGAAAACCCGCGAAAACCGGAGAACCCATAACGACCCGCCCGGGGTTTTAAAGGCACAAAACCGCATGGCCTAAAAACCCAAACAGGCCTCCGGGTGGCAGTTAACCGGGTTGAACCGGCCGGTCCGGTTCGAGTCTTATAACCATTGCTATATCCCTCTTCCACCGGGGGTTCAAACCATGGTTTTCAAACCCGGACCGGCCCGGCCGGTCAAACCAGGATAACCGCGACCTGGAGACATATCCAGATTTTTTACCCCTCCGGGTTGTATGCTCCAAAAACCCAGCCGGGTCATGACGGGTTCTCCAATTTTTCCGATTTTTGTTGATCCATTTCTAGTTTTTTCTGGGTCAAAAGGCAAAAATTTCAAAATTTAATCTTGATCAGACCTTTGGTTAGACCTTTACTAAAAAGTTATATATTTTTACTATTAACTCTAATACCGGTCAGACCCGGGTTGAACCTCTTTACCCGCGACCCAGCCACTGAAATAGGTCAATGGCCGGGCCAGGTTTTATAACCTTGGTTCAAACCACAATGATGAGAAAAAAATAAACATTGTAAGAGTTCGCGAGTGTTACATTAAAAAAAAAAATCGAGAGTGTGGTTACTTTGAGCGAGGGCACTAATTAACATGCGACCTAATTTTAGTATAAAAAAACATGCCACCTAATTTATTGTCTATGAAATAATTTTTGATTAAATAGTTTGTACCGCACCGCATCGCATTTTGGCCCCTGTTACCCGAAAAACCAAAATTTGTCAAGATGGATGTGATTCGGGACAAAGTTTTCCAATCAAGGGTCAAGACAAACCACCGTGCTCATCCATCAAAAGAGACGGTCGGTGGGATTCGAACTCTCAACCTAATGGGAATGCTGATTAAACCTCAACTAACTAAGCCAACCTAATTGACAAATAATGTATATCATTCGTTTTCTCTATAATAAAAACGTGATGTTCCATGACAAAAAGTCTATTAGTTATAGTGGATAATTATGGCCTGATTTAACCTACAATAAATAGACTGCGTGTTAAGGGTTAGAGTCATATGCTTTTTTTTGTACTAGTCATGTACTAAATAACCGAAACCATTCCAAAACATAAACAGTATCTGGATTACAGATAATCGGATGGGAGGGTGATGATTACGTTTTTTGTATACTAAGTAGAAATTTACCCAGACATTAAACTAGGCCCAAGACCCATGATACATTTTCTGTTGACCACAAACAATAACCGACTGACGAAGTAGTTATCTATTATATATATATATATATAGCAGAGACATGTTTCAAGAGGAATGATTGAAATAATGACACATGGAAATTTTTAAAGAATGTGAGAAAGACATGTGGCTCCATTTGAGTTAAATATTTTATTGTTTTAGGTTACAAGTTCTTTAATATTTTTATTCAAATGATCTCTTCATAATAATTTCTTTTAAATTATCTCTTTAGATTATCTCTCTTTTAAAAAATAGTGATATTGAAGTTCTATTTTTAATTCAAATTATTTTAAAAGAATATATTTTTTTAAGATAGTAATAAGATTTATTAGTTTTATTCATTTTGAATTATCACCCTCACTAATAAAGTTTTCTTCAAAGTCAATCTCTTAAAATAATTTATCTTTGAATTGCATGTTTTCATACAAGTGAGTATTATTATTGCCTTTTCACAATCACTCTCTTTTTATTCTATGTTTTTTGTTTAACTAATCAATTTTTTAATTTATGCAAAAAAAATCATACAATATTTTTTAATTTGATGAAATTGTATCTTATTCAATCTCTATTGATTTATCTCTCATAATAAATGTTAATACATCAAATAAACAATTGTCTCCCGTCAGACACACTGGGTATTGTTCTAGTTAAAATTATATATCTCGTACCAAAATCTTCTACAAACATAAAAACCCTAGGTAGGAGTCGACTATAAATAGTACTTATTTCAACCAATCATGGGATTGGTGTGATTGGTAGCCGATCGACTCTCCACCCTCAGAGTTCAAGTCCCGCCGTTGGAGAGAATTGAAGAATAATGAATACAGCTTCGCTCCCCGCTCGATGTGGTTGAAGATATTCTATATAAAATCCCACCCACGTTTCTTGTACGGTTCAAGCTTGTATCCAAACTATGTAGGGATCTAATCAATAGTCCCAGATTCATCAAACGCTGCTTGGACCGCGTCCTCTCCAACAATAATAACCCTAGATACGTCGTCGTCGTCCAAGAAGGGCATGGAAAGCATCCGTGGCGTGTCGAATATTGTCTAGAAGATGGATCTCTGTTCGATCACATCATCGACAAGCGTAGCCTTTTTTCAATAAAGAAAAACAAGCGTAGGCTTTGGTCACCTCCACATGTCAAACATCAAATCGATTCCAATCTCAACGGGCAGCGTCCGAAGATGAAGATAGCAGGGTCATGCCATGGATTGCTGTGGACGGTAGCTATGTCTGACGACAACGACAGTGGAGAAAGAACCATGCGCCACTTGTTATGGAACCCTCTAACGAGAGAATGTCGAGAATTGCCCTGCCTTACTCAGGTTGATCCAATAATTTGTTACGCGGCTGCTTACGGTTTTGCTTATGATCCATACACTGATGATTATAAACTGTTAAGATACGGTCGGAAGGCTGAGGTGAATGTTTTTTCTTTAAGAACTAACGTCTGGCGGGATATTATTGGGCACTGTCTCGATCTTGAATTTGCTCCTCGTCAGGCAACCGGAATAACATCTAATGGTGCCATACATTGGGTATTACAAGCAAAAGGTCGCAAGGTGGATTACAGAATTATTGCTTTCGATATACAGAGTGAAAACTTCAAGAATATCCCTTTGCCTGATGCTTATCGTCATAAGCGTTTTTCACTGTTTCTTTTGGATGGATGCCTCGGTTTGATTTATGGTACCTGGGTGAGAACAAATCATTGTACGTGTGAGGTATGGTCAAAGAAAGAGTATGGCTCTCGGACCAAACTAGTCTTTACTCTCAAACCTCCAATTCCTTACTTCGAACAGATTTCCATTTGTAAGATCAACAAAGGGGAAATCTTGATGATCCTAGATCGCCAACTGTTGAGGTTCAATTTGAAAGGTAAGTTTTGCAAAGTGCTTGATCTTGGAATTCAGGCATATCACCGTTCTTGGGTTGAATCCCTATCATATATTGAAACGATACTATCACCTCATGGTTGGCAAGAACTTTAGGACATCTGTCCTGCAGGTCATGAACAAATTAACAGGAGAATTTAGAATGTTATAATTCCCCTTTTTTATACACTTTTCTATTTTTCCTTTTACATCAGTTTTTCAGTTTTTGTTTGATGGGTGGCTGAATAGTTTCAAATGAACATATATGATTGCTGTCCCATGGTTTAACTGGTTTTTAATTCGGCAAACTATAGAATAATAATTTAGTCCTGACCCGGCCGTTCAACCATCTATCTGGTTTAATAACCTTGGGTTTTTAGTCCTAGTTGAACTAGCATATATTATTCTCATATATATCTTTGTATGCATCATATATATATGGTGTTGACATGCGTACTTCATTGTTCGATGATGCTTTTGGAAGGATGCCTTGGTTTGGGGTGCTATTGTAGAACCAAACTATGAGGTATGGTCAATGGTAGAGCATGGTGTAGGTGTCTATTGGACCAAATTAATGTTCAATATGGCAAAATCTATAAGATAAGGGATGGCAAAATCTTAATCCTCACAGATGAAGGGCTTTAACACCAACAATACTCAACCAGAATGTGCTTGGCCTTTGCTTAACCAACCCCTGCCATACTTAGAAATATCACCGCATTGATGGTAGGAATTTTAGGGGATCAATCGCTCACATTATGTTCTTTATCGTACGAAGTTATTTTGACGCGCACTACTGTTTTTTTTTTTTTTTCCAAGAACCATAGCGATTTTCATTGATGAACTGGATTAGAGTAAAAACTTTAACACCAGAACAATAGAAAAACTTGAAAGGGGAACGAATTCCCAAAAAAATTACAAAGTAACTGATTATAGATTGCATGAGGTAAGTGGAGCCAAGCCACAAAAACGCATACACAAATCTGCACTAATGTCAGCAAACACATCATCATGGGAGGGACATACATGATCTATACTATCTATGACCTCCACAAATGACCTCCCCAAATTGAAAGACTAAAATATCCTTATTTAATATTATATTAATAATAACAACTAATAAATGATACGTCATATAATGAATGACATGTAGTCTCTTATAGTGTAAAAGTCAGCAAATTAATAAAATTTCCTTCCTTATTAAATAAAAAAATTACCTTATAGATTACTGTAGAAAAATAACTACGAAAAAAAATTAGATACTTAGCAAAATAATTACAAGTCTCTTATAGCAAATTATCTTCTTTATTAAATATATAATTTTGAATATTATGAACATCAACAAAAATTGTTAACAAAAATTCAATATAAGGATTGCTATACAAAAATTATTATGAACAATTCCTATTCCTCTAGATTATACGAAGAATAATTAGTAAATAATAGAAATCAAAAAATAATTACTACAAAAATATAACTACCAAAAAGAAATTGAAACTTAGCAAAAATTACAAGTTTGCTATAACAATTAACTTTCTTATAGTATAAAACTCAAAAAGTTAATAGACTTACCTACTTTATTAAATATATAATTTAGAATATCATGAACATCAATAACTTGGGCCCTCAAACTCCCAAAAATAAATCATCTTAATATAATTGGGTTAAAAATAAATAAAAGGCCTAAGGAATGAAATAAAAATATATTTAAGTATAGATAAACCTTAATGTAGATTTTAACCTAATATTAAATCATCTCATTAATCCTAGAGTTCAAATACATAAAGGTCCAAATTACCAGAATATATTATTTCTAGATTAGAATATTACTATGTCTTAACTTAAGATCAAATCGTCTCATTAATCCTAAGTTCAAACATGTTCGAAATTCAATCTTAGTAGAAAATTCGTAGGTCAAATTTGGATGTTCACAACTAGGGTGTTATCCGTTTAGAACAATATTTTATTTTCCCTTTCCTGTGATGTTTTCAGTTTTCAGTATTGGGTATGAGTTTTCCAGAAATTTTATTCCTGTAATATTGTCCACTTCTTAGTTGCACTCAAATAATTGTCATATATATGTTGTATCGAACCGAAGTATACATGATAACACATATATAATATTTGATGAGGGATCCCTTAATGTGGGTGTGCAATGTGGTCTCAATTAAAGCATTTATGGAAGCCAGACTTGGTCACTAGCTGTATTCTGTCATTTTACAAGACAAGAAAGGTTGAATGGTTCAAGATAATCATTGGTATTTGATAAAGTTTCCAAGCTAAAAGGGGCAAAAGGGTTGGCACCACTCTGCAGTGTAGTCCTCTTGCTAAGGAATCAAGCTTTTTCCCTTTTCAATCAAATATGCCAGCCACCCAACTCTTATAAAGGATACTATTTAACTCCGATAACAACTCAAAGCATCTCAAAACTTGTTTGATTCTCAAAATCTAATCTTCTTTTTCCGAGGGGAGAAGACTGATTAACTTTTTATTGTTGAAACAATAGATAGGGAATTCTAAAATTCTGTGATGGCTCTTTTCCTCTTCATACCCCTCACATAGCTTTTGTTTTCTTCTTTTCTGCTATAAAATTAAAATTCTGGGGTTTCCTAGCTAAACGCACCCCTCTTTTTTTGATTTCACTATCGAACATGAATTAGCTATGGTTGTTCTGGCTTTCATGATTTCAACCAACTAAGCTTTTCTGTCTCCGTAGTCATATCCTCAAATGATTCCTACCATTTGGGGATCTAAACGAACCATTTTATCAATCAAATATGCCAGCCAACCCACTATTGGGACTTCAGGTGGTCATTTGACGAAAACTCAAAGCGTCTCAAAAATTGCTTGATATTCAAATCAACTCTTCTCTTTGGTGGGGAAGGTGAGTAATTAACTTGTAATCGGCAGGATGATTATAACATTATATTTGTACAACCATCACACACTTTTCATTGTACCTATGTACGATATTTCCTGCCATCCCATTTAAGCATCAGTTGAGCTAAGATATTAGGAGATAACTCTATATATATTTTTTTGATAATAGTACTATATATATTTCCTTTAAGCACCTGTTGAGCTAAAAAGTTCAGAGTTAACAAAATTTCCAGAACTGAGGACTCGGTTTGGTATTAAATCCAAATTGCAATTGAATTCAATTCATTAAAAATATAGAATTTGAATTCATTATGAAATCAATTCTCATGTTTGGTATAATTTTTAATAATAAGAAATTGATTTCAATTCTAATGGTTGGTATAAATCAAATTATCCTGAATTGTTAAAATTAAGTTCTCTTTCATTCTTTGGAATTGGAATTGAATTAGAATTCCAATTCTCACCGATTTTGCTCTGATTTGAAATATTAACAAAATATTGATCCAAAAATAAAAAATAAAATTCAATTTATATTTTAAGTTAAGTAGAATTATACCAAGCAAATTGAAATCAATATCAACATACCAAACGCATTATAATTTATAATTGCTCCACTCAAGAAATTCCTCTAGCACGAGTTCGAATTGGATCCAGCAATAATTTTTTGGATCTACAAATATGGACTTTTTCATATGTGTACATCCCATGTCACCGCTACCCCAACCCAGCCCAATCAATTGTCAGTGATAGCGGACGTAAAGAGGCCCAAGCTAAGATTTACACCGCCATCTATGTATATATATGTACTAGAAAAATATTGCAATAGTGTTATGAAAAATGTATGAATTACTGTGGTACCTTGCTCAGTGTATACTCTGTTGAGTGTATAAATATCATACACACAGAAACAAGAAGGAATGAAAATTGGCTATGCTCCTCCTTGCTCTTCGTCTTCCCTTTCTTCTTCTTCATTTACAGTGTTCATTACACATTTTACAACACGTTATCAGCACGAAAAGCTCCACCAGAGCAAGAAAACCAAGGCAAGAAAACACAGAAGAAAAAGAAAAACGCATAATGAACAGTTCATCACGCTTCTCGGTTACTGTTCATGAGGAAGCACTCCCCGCCGCCGCTTGTGCTACCGCCCCCACCATCCTTTTTGTCGCGCTGTTGCAGACCTGACGCCATCTTCCCCCGTCGTAGCCACCGCCGGACGCGCCGCCAGGAGAAGAAGACCCGACGAGCAACCCGTCGGATCCTCTCCCCCTCGTCGGATCCACTCCTTCCCTAGACGGTCTCTCTCCTGCCGTTGTGTTGCTACCCGCAATACCGCCTCCAGCAACGCCGAGCTGCCTGCACCTTCCACCAGCCATCCCCGCGCCGCCTGTTGCAGTCCGGCCATGTTGCAATGCCACCGACGACTGCTACCACCGCGCCTCACACCGCCGCATCGCCTCTCCGCCCCGCTCGCGTCGACCGCCACAGCGAGGTGAGTCGTCCATGGGTTGAAGACAACCCGGTTGGTTCCTGGTATGGGTCGGTTTGACCCGAATGCATAATGGGTTGAAACTGCTTGGGCTGGACGCGGGCCTTCCTTTGGCTTGGGCTTTGCACCCGGGCTGGTCCTCCTAGGTTGAGTCCTAGGCTGGCGCTTGGGCCTTGCTCTGGCTTTTGCTCTACACCCGGGCTGGTTCTCCTGGGTTGAGTCCTGGGATGACCCAGTCCAATAATTTTTTTAAAAAATATAAAAATATAATAATAATAATTAGTAAGAATAAAAAAACAAAAAATAATTATATTTTTGGAATTGGTATAATAATTTGGTAATTATATAATATTAGTATTGCTGAAAGATTTATCGAGTAAGCATATATTATATATTCTCTATTAGTATGCTATTATTACTGCTGAAAAATTTATCGAGTAAGCATATATATTATATATTTTATGTTATAATGTTTTATATTTTATATCCTTTTATTACTATTATTATGAATCTTGATTTGGAGGCCCTTGAAATTTCTGAAAAAAATTTATCATGGGCATTAAATGTTGAAATGCATTTAAATGCTAATAGTATGGAAGACTCAATAAAAGAGAAAAATAAAGCAAAGATTGGATTTCTTACTGTAAAAAGATCCTATAGAACTTTGGAAAAAAATTGAGGAAAAATATGACCACCAGAAGATAGATATTATATGACCACCAGAAGATGGATATTCTCCCAAAATTTTATTGCATGTGTATGCATAAAAGATTGCAAGATTTTAAATCTTTGCACAAATATTTCAAATGAGTTCTCAAATGATACTGTGTGGGGAATGTATTATTGATGTTGATACGAAAAGAAATTATTTTAGATCCCGTCGAATTGACTCTACTCCATTCCCTGAAGCGAATGAGATAGTATAATTATAATTGTGCCTTTTGTCGTGGGCTTGGATGAAATTGTTCTAATTACTATGACCATAATGGTTATAAAAATGGCAAGGCTAAGGCAAAACATGCATAATATTATTGCATAATCGATAGAGAACATTCACATAGAGGAATATTTCTCATACATAAGTTTAAACCATTATTTATATTGTTTATTTGTTGGGTACAACATTAACTCTAAAACTTTGTGCTTCACTGTTGATGTTGACCCTAACACTCTCATTCCAAGAGAACCACATACCACCCATGTTGTCTTCTCCAGGTAGCTCAAACCGATTTGTTGGAGGAAAACGGAGTGGAATTACTCCATGATTTTCTACAGGTTGCCACAAGGTTTCAGTGATCGATACCATGTTGGGCTTGTACTGATTCTTTAGATCCCTTAAGGTACGCACGAAATCTTGGGATCTTCTGGCTACTCCCCAGCATTTCCATAGTAACAGTCGAACCTTAGGCCATGTAGGCGGTAACCCAGACACCCTTGGGACACTCCGATCCAACATGGAAACTTGATAATAACTGCTTTGATTCAGAAATTGACAAGAAGGCTCTAGCTGAAATTCCTACAGTCTGTCAGATTTGAAAAACATAATAGAATTAGCTGAGCCATAAAGAAAGCCCTTAGGTTGCCTTGATCCTCTAGGAAGAAAATTTCTTCCGTAGGAGTTACAGAAAACCTAGATGAATAAAGCTCATCAACAAAAACCAAACGGGGAATTCTTGCGAGCTCACTCTATAATTCCTCTTGCTGTTCACTCGACATACTATATGCTAACCTATTCCTCTTTCCTAGTGAGACACCCTCAACCAAGAAGACAGCAGCCAAGGAAGTCATATTTTTTTCTTGCTGTGTTTTTTTGAATCTTCCTGCTTCTACCACATAACTCTACTCCCTTCTTTTAGTTTGAGCATAGAAAGCATGGTGCCAGTTTTTTTTCAAATGTGGACCCATTTCTATCTCCGAAAAGTTCCAAAAGATTTTTCGGTGATTAGAAATTTGCATTATTTTTCACAAAACCCCAAAGCTTTTCAATCTTCGAGGATTTGTTTTTGAAAAAGTTTGCCGCCATATTAATAATTGCTCAATAATTCTGACCTTTTTCCCTTCATTAGTGGCAGAAATAAGCTTAAAATTGGCACATATACAACAGCCTGAAGCTGGCACATATATAGCAGCCTAAAGCTGGCACCAACTAGATGTTGGTCGATAGATTTATTATTTACTAGTCTGAAGCTGGCAAATAATTTTTCCTAAGTTATTAAATACACAGTTTGCACAGTCCGAAGCTGAGACCAACTAGAAGTTGGCTAGTGGATATCTTTTTCGGCATGATCGGTTGGGCCATCCCGGATCAATAATAATATGCGGAATTTTTTTGGTCATTCATTGGAAAACCAGAAGTTTCTACAATCAATGAATTTCTATGTGTTTGTACACTGCGAAGAAAAATTTAATTATCCAGCCTTCCTATAATGAGGTTGGCCTAGAATCGCCAACAAGTTTGGAGATAATTCAGGGACGTGTACGCAGAGTAATAAATCCGCCATGTTGACCATCTAGGTAATTTTATAGTTTTAATCGATGCATCGACTACATGCTCTATTGTGTGCTTATTAGACGCAAGTTGGCATTTTGCGCACTTATTTTAACGATTAAGTCAATTGCGGGTACACATCCCTAATTATTTTATAAGACTATATGTCTTGAAAATACTAGTGGATTCCATCAATGGTTAATGTATATCACTCGAAATAACGGTTGAACATCTTATAGCTTATGTTCATACCTAAAACGATTTGGGTGAATCAATTATTGAATATTTCCAATTGATTGCAAGACTATCGCTAATGAGATATTACTGTTTGAGAACATGATATTTTACATGCAGCAACACTTGTGTGCATCAAGCCAACAAGATATCATAAGATCTCCCAATTTCATTTGTTTATGGTCACAAACTTAGTATCTCCCATCTTTGGACCATTGGTTGTACAGTATATGTGCCTAATGCTCCACCAAAGCATAGTAAAATTAGTCCTTAAAGAAGATTAGGAATTTATTTACAACAAGATTTGCTTATTGTTTCAAAAAATTTTACCCATTATCAATGGGAGAAAATAAGCAACTGGATCATGAGATTATTGAAATGCATTATCAATATATAGTGATTGATCCTAAAAAAAAAAATCTGTTTGAACCTGAAGTTCAAAAGGTGACTCATTTGCAAAATTTGATAAATAAATTGCCAGACAAATTAATTGATACAAATAGAGTGACCAAAACTTATATACCAGCTGCAGATGTTCCTATTCAAATTAATTTTCCAGAAGAACAATTAAAGTATGCAAATGAATCTAAAGTGCGCTAGAAACATGGAATATATTCGGTTCCAAAAAAAAAAAATTCTCGATAGAGAAAAATGAGCAAAGAAATAAGATGTCCCCAGTAAGAAAATAAGACCTCCAGTAGAGGTTCAAATCAAGAGTCCTCAAGAAGAGGAAAATCCTCCAGAAGAGGCTCCTAACACAATTGATAAAGTTCCAGAAGTAACCCAGGTACCTAATGTAAATCAAAATAATGAGATCTCGATTAATTATACAGTGTCAGGAATAAGATGGAACCGACGTGAAATAACCATCGATGGAATTTTACATATAATGTAGCGCTAAATATTATGAAAGGAAAAGAGGATCATGAACCTACATCTATTGATTAATGTAGGCGCATAATGATTGGCCAAAATAGAGAGCCATAATTAAGGCTGTGTTAGACTCGCTTGTGAAGTTAGAAATTTTCGGACCTGTAGTCCGTACAATAGTGGTGTAAAACCGGTCGATTATAAATGGGTGATTGTGCGATTGTAGCACAAGGTTTTACCCGAACGACCTGGTATTAATTATCAGGAAAGATACTCCCCTCTGGTGGATGCAGTCATTTTTAAGTGTTTGATAAGTCTGAAAATATATGAAAAAAATTAGAAATACTTCTAATGGATGCTATTACAGCCTATTTTTTAACGGATCCATAAGTTATGACATATGCATGAGAATCCCTGAAGGATTGAAGTTGCTTGAAGCAACTAATTCCCGGAAATATATAAAATTAAGCTAAATTGATCTTTACACGGTTTAAATCAATTTGGGTATGTATAGTATAAGTACATGAATTTATTATTGCTTATGTTGATGATTCATATCTATATGTGTTTTTCAATATTTTTGTGATTTAAATACTATTAGAACCCCTGAAGAAGCCTCCAAATGATGTATTTCAATAAAGAATTTGAGATGAAAAATCTCATAAAAGAATTAGATTGGTCCTGAAGTACCCTGTCAAAATGTAATTTATCTTACTGGTAACATAAAGCCTGAAGCTTCTCCCATAAACCTATTGGCAAGATATTACTGTGCTCTTATCTTCGAGATATAATGGATGTGGTATTATATTAACCCTGTAAGCCTGAAGAGAATATAGTTGGTTTTACAGATGCAGGTCCTTTATTTGATCCATATAAAGCACAGACAAACATATGCTACAACTTTATACATGACGCTGCTATATTATTGCGACCACAAAAGCAAGATTGCAAGGAAGATGTTCCAACAACAAATTATGAGGATAATGCTGCCTACATTGTCTAAATTAAAGTAGTGATGTATCGAAAGTGATCGGACAAAGCATATGTCACCAAACGTTGACAAGGATGATTGGCATGTGACGATATCATGATATCAAGGGAGGCCAAAATGAGGGGGAGTAGAATACGCACTGCACTTTTTTTTCCTTCACCAATTTTTTATTCCACTGGGTTTTTTCTTGGTAAGAATTTTAATGAGGGAGTACTCCCTAAGCGTATTCTACCCAAAATACAACAACATTCAAGGGGGAGTGTTATGAAAAATGTGTGAATTACTGTTGCACCTACCTCTGCTCAGTGTATAACTATCACAAACACAGAAACAAGAAGAAATGAAAATTGGCAGTGCTCCTCCTTGCTCTTCATCTTCCCTTTCTTCTTCTTCATTTATAGTGTTCATTACACATTTTATAACAAATAGATTGATTTCTTTCTAAAATTTACGGTCAAGTAGTAACCCTAATTTCATATACAATATTGTTCACCATATGAAGTTGTGATCACACAAGCAACAACACAAGGAGGGCTGTTGAAGAATATGAATAGAGAGAGGGAAGAGCTACCTCAAGATGTGGTTGAGGAGATTCTATGTAAAATCCCATCCAAGTCTGTTGCACAATTCAAACTCGTATCCAAACAATGGCGTGATCTAATCTCTACTCCTCGATTCGTCAAATGCAACTTCAATCACGTTCTCTCCAATAGTAATAACCCTAAATACGTCGTCTTCCAGGAAGGTTATTGTGGGCATCCGTGGCGTGTCCAATATCGAGAAGAAGGATCTCTGTTCAATCACATCATCAACCATGGGTGCGTCTACCTCGGGGAATCACGTAGGCTTTGGTTACCGCCACAGTACAGACATCATATCGATCTCAATCCTAATTAGCAGGATCTAAACAACATAGTAGGGTCATGCGATGGATTGTTATGGACGGAGACTTTCTCTATTTCCTGAAGCACAATCGGGCACAACTACTTGTTATGGAACCCTTTGACAAGAGAATGTCCAGAATTGCCCTGCCTTAGTCAAGTGAGGTCTCCTCGCTATGCTATTTATGGCTTCGCTTATGGTCCATACATTGATGACTATAAACTGATAAGTGGCATATCTTCTAGTCTTTTTTATGATGAAAAACCTGAGATGAAGGTTTTCTCTGAGAGCTAATGTCTGGCACAATAGTAATGGACCTTGTATCAATTTTGAGTTTAATACTTATCAGGAAACGGGGATAACAATAAATGGAGCCATACATTGGGTATTACAAGTAGAAGGTTTTGGCCGGTGGGATTACAGAATTATTGCTTTCGATATACAAAGTGAAAACTTCAAGAACATCCCTTTGCCTGAAGGTTGGGCAGGTTATTTTTCTTTTCCACTGTTTCTTTTGGATGGATGCCTTGGTTTCATTGTTAATAGCTGGGTGGGAAATAATTATGGGTATGCGATATGGTCACTGAAAGAGTACGACGCTGGTGCCTCTTGGACCAAATTAGTTTTTACTCATCCATCTCCTCCAAGTTATGGTCAATGGTAGAGCATGGTGTAGGTTAGTATCAAGAGAAAAGAGTATGGTGTAGGCGTCTGTGTGGCTTTTTATATTGATCGATATTCATGCCATCTATAAGATAATGGATGGCGAAATCTTTTTCTTCACAGATGTGTGGCTTTTTTGTTGGAACTCAACCAGAATGTGCTTGGCCTTTGCTTATCGAACCCCTGCCATACTTCAAAACTTTATTATCACCGCATTGATGGTAGGAATTTTCTGGGACCATTTGCCTACATTATGTGCTTTGTACCTATGAAGTTATTTTGATGCGCACTAGCTACTATACCTTTTTTTCAAGAATCATCGTGACTTTTATTGATAAACTGAATTAGAGTAAAGACTGTAACAGTGATTGAGTATCGAAAATTACAACTAAAAGGAGGACCGAATTCCCCAAAAATTAAGGAGTAATTCTTAGAAAGATTGCATGACTTAAAGGAGCCTGGCCACAAAAATGCATTCACAAATCAGCAAAAAGAAAACACCATCAGGGGAGCGATATAACAATTTTCATTGATAAAACTGAATTAGAGTAAAGGCTCTAACAGTGATACAAACATCTGGCAATACACCAGAACAATAGAAGAACTTAAAAGGGAGAACAAATTCCCCCAAATACTACAAAGTAATTGACTACACTAGTGTCAGCAAACGCACCATCAGCGGAGCGATATATATAGCACTGAGTAAAATGCCTACGAATCCTGCATCTATGCATTTCTTCTGCAAATTACAAATTGCCCAAGTAAACTCCATTGACCAGCAACTCAACAACATAGATTATATAGATCATATACAATGAATCCTTGCTCAACAACATGAGCAACTTTAATCTCTGTAGTAACGCAGGAACGATCTGGTTACCTCCTGTTTTCCCTCAGAAGATTGGCCCATTCGCATTGGCAGTTTTTGGCGGTAACACCTCCACTAAATATAGAAGACAACAACCTCAAGTTGAAAGGAGGACGACTTGAGGTTATAGCAGATCCTGCGAGGGGCTGTTATGGATGATGATACGACAACAGCCCTAGAATCCACTAGTTCCACCTCCGTAACTATCTGTTCGTCCCGATCGTCAATCTCAATCAAACTCGCCGCGTAAGTCTCCTTCACCTTCTAATCTCTGCACCGGATTAGACAACAAAGAAGTACAAACACAGCAAAGGGTTTTAGCAATTCTATTCTTTACCTCCTAGACTCAATTAAGGACTAGGCATCAAAGGGATTAGAATCACAAGGAATTGAATAAACGCCACAAGCAAGTAACTTGATAAGTAAACTCAAACCCTAATATAAAATCAAGAGAATCCACTCTCAATTACGATTGAATCCACAATCAAAGAAAACCTCAAAGGGCTATTTTATTATCTCAAATCAACATGACGAAAACAATAGAAAAGACTCTTACTTATACTAAATCCCTAACCCTAAAGTCGGCTAACCCAAATCCAATGCAAATTGAATTTTGACTTAGTCTCCATGTCTAACTCCTATTCTAACCCGAAATCTAACTAGGTTTTAAGTGAACCCAACATTGAATTTGGACTCAAGTAAACCCAAACAACATTAACCCAAATAACTAAAATACTAAAAGCCCATGTTTAATCCTAACCGAAATTAACTAACACAAAGTAAACTAAATTTCGGCAAACTAAAATAAAAACCTTAGATATGTCGACAAGGGCCATAAAGGCTGGGGCTTTGTCGACTGATCCCCTTTTCTTCCTAGAAGTCGATTACTCCTCAATAGCAAGTAAGTTGATTGGCTTCGGCGTCAGCTCCATTTCAGCCTTGGTCCTTGCGTGTTCACCAAGCTCCGTAGTGATCAAGGCTTGAATGTGACGTAAAAGCTGATTCCTAACTCTCCTTGAGTAAACCTTAGTAATTGGACCTCGAGGCAAAGTGATGGCTTCATTACTTGCATCATTCCCTCCCTGCTGAGAAGGATTCGACCTCGAATCAGAATCTTCGGTGTCAAATGGCGTCAAGTCAGCAACATTGAATGTGGCACTGACATCATACCCTCCAGGTAAGTCAATCTTGTACGCATTGTCACTTATGCGCTCCAAAACCTGAAACGGTCCATCACCTCTAGGATCCAGCTTTGATGTCCTTTGCTTAGGAAACTTCTCCTTCCGAAAGTGCACCCAAACCCAGTCACCGGGTTCAAATCGCACCAACCGGCGTCCCCTATTGGCTCGTTCCGCAACCTTGAGGTTCTTTGCTGCAATGTGTTGTCGTGCCTTCTCGTGAATGGAATTGATCTTATCTGCTCTTTGCTGCCCATCTAAATTAACATCATCTTTCAAAGCAATAGGCAGTAAATCCACAGGCGTTAGTGGGTTAAATCCATAAACAGTCTCAAAAGGCGAACAACCAGTAGAAGAATGAATGCTCCTATTATATGCAAATTCAACCATAGGCAACCATTCTTCCCAAGTTTTCAAATTCTTACCCACAACAGCACGTAATAAAGCTCCTAAAGTTCTATTCACAACTTCAGTTTGGCCATCAGTTTGAGGGTGACAAGTAGTAGAAAATAACAACTTGGCCCCTAATTTACTCCATAAAACACGCCAAAAGTGAGATAGAAATTTAGAGTCCCTATCCGAAACAATAGTCTTAGGAATGCCATGCAAACGAACCACATTCCTAAAGAACAAATCGGCAACATGCATAGCATCATCAGTTTTATGACAAGCAATAAAATGTGACATCTTGCTAAACCTGTCAACAACCACAAAGATACTATCACTACCTTTCTTTGTCCTAGGCAATCCAAGAACAAAATCCATAGAAATATCAGTCTAAGGACAATCAGGAACAGGGAGAGGGGTGTACAAACCATGAGGTTGTACCTTACTCTTGGCTTGACGACATGGCAAACAACCTGCACAAACTTTCTCTACATCTTTCTTCATGTTAGGCCAATAAAAATGCTCTTGCAAGATGTATAAAGTCTTACCAATGCCAAAGTGTCCCATCAAACCTCCATCATGACACTCCCTAACAAGCAATTCTCGTGTTGAACATGCGGGTATGCAAAGCTTATTTTCACGAAATAACCAACCCTCATGGCGATAAAACTTATGAAACGCAGCATGTTCACACGCATCAAACACCATTGCAAAATCAGAATCAGATTTATACAAATCCTTTATATGCTCAAATCCAATCAACCTAGAACTAAGTGATGTGACAAGAACATATCTCCTAGACAACGCATCAGCAACAATGTTGTCTTTTCCTTGCTTGTATTTAACAACATAAGGGAAGGTCTCAATGAATTCAAGCCATTTAGCATGTCGCTTACCTAGCTTACCTTGTCCCTTTAGGTGCTTTAGACTCTCATGGTCCGTGTGGATCACAAACTCCTTTGGCCACAAATAATGTTGCCAAGTTTGCAATGCCCTCACCAAGGCATACAACTCTTTGTCGTAGGTGGAGTAATTGAGTTGTGCCCCCTTCAATTTCTCGCTAAAATAAGCAATGGGGCGCTTTTCCTGCAACAAAACAGCACCAATTCCTATGCCAGAGGCATCACATTCAATCTCAAAAGTACTGTTAAAGTCAGGTAACCTCAAAATAGGAGCAGAACAAAGTTTCTCTTTTAATTCCTCAAATGCCGATTTCTCTTTGTCCCCCCACCTAAAACCAACTTCCTTTTTAACAATCTCATTTAAAGGGGCGGCAATTGAGCTGAAATTTTTCACAAACCTCCTATAAAAACTAGCAAGTCCATGAAAAGACCTCACCTCACTTACCGTCGTAGGAGTCGGCCACTCCTTGATTGCCTTCACTTTGTCTTGGTCAACTTCTATGCCTTTAGCACTCACAACATAACCAAGAAAGATAACATGATCCATACAAAAAGTACACTTAGAAACCTTAGCATATAGTTGCGCCTCACGCAATACTTGCAATACCTGGCTAAGATGTCCAACATGCTCCTCAATACTCTTACTATAGATCAATATATCATCAAAGTAAACAACCACAAACTTTCCAATGAATGATCTCAAAACATGGTTCATTAATCGCATGAAGGTACTAGGTGCATTAGTTAATCCAAAAGGCATAACCAACCATTCATATAATCCATGTTTTGTTTTAAAAGCGGTTTTCCATTCATCTCCAATTTTCATCCTAATTTGATGGTAACCACTCATAAGATCAATCTTTGAAAATACACAAGCACCATGCAATTCATCTAGCATATCATCCAATCTAGGAATAGGATGGCGATACTTTACCGTGATTTTGTTGACGGCGCGGCAATCAACACACATGCGCCATGATCCATCCTTCTTTGGCACTAGAATAACCGGCACGGCACAAGGACTTAAACTTTCTCGGATGTGTCCCTTTTTCAGCAACTCATCAACTTGCCTTTGCAACTCTTTAGTCTCCTCCGGATTAGCCCTATAGGCTGGCCGATTTGGAATTTGAGCACCAGGGATGAAATCGATTTGATGCTCAATTCCTCTTAATGGAGGTAATTCTCTTGGCAACTCTTCAGGGAACACATCTCCAAATTCCTGCAAGACAGAAACAATAGAACTAGGCAAATTGGGATTAAGGTCAGTGTTAGATAAATAAGCACCCTTATATAAGAGTACCAACAACTCTTGTTTGTTCAAACAAGCTTCCCTCAAATCTCTCGAGTTTGCGTCAAAATTCTCTCTCTTTTTCCCCTCTTGTTTTCTCTCATAGGTGTCGACTTCACTCTTGTTTTTATCCTCTCCTTTTGTTGTCGACACCAAAGCTTTCTTTTCACTCGAATTTGGCTCTCCTTTTGCATGACTCTCAGTCATCCTCTCATCCTCACTAGGCGTGGCCAATTCGGCTTGCTTCTCCTTCTTCCAAGCATCCATAGCTTTTTGCATATGCACCTGATCTTTATAAACCTCCGAGGGTGGTAATGGCGCAAGTACTATCGGCCTTTTACCCATGGTGAATGAATACCTATTGCTCTTCCCATCATGATGTGCTGTTCTATCATATTGCCATGGTCTTCCCAACAAAATATGACATGCTTGCATAGGTACTATATCACACAGAAATTGATCATTATAGGTGCCAATGGTAAATGAAATAAGTGCTTGGCCTGTTACCTTCAACTCGGCACTTTCATTCAACAATTGAAGCTTGTATGGTCTTGGATGCTTCTCTATTTTAAGCCCCAGCTTCTCTACTAGCATAGTACTGACGACATTAGTGGAACTCCCCCCATCAATAATGACACTACAAGGCTTGCCTTGCACCAAACACCTAGTGTGAAAGATGTTTTCCCAATGCTCGATGCCATCTTCCTTTGGCTGAATATTGAGCAGCCTCTTTGTCAAAATTAAACATTGAGGGGCGTCCTCCGGGTTCACCTTGGGCACATCTTCCAAATCTGGCATGTCGTCTAATGCAGGGTCGGCTTCATGATGGAAGTCGGGTACTTCCCTCTCATCGTCGGAGTAGAGCTCTCCATACTCCGTAGTAAGCATTATCCTCTTGTTAGGACATTGTGAGGCAATATGTCCCAACCCTTGACACTTGAAACACTTGATGTTCCTTGCTCTCTCCACCTTTTGCGGCGCATTAGGTGTCTTTGGCTCCTCTTTGACCTTCCATGGAAGCATCTTGGGTGTGTCTAAAGGAACTTTGCTTGAACTCCCCACATCCTTGGANGTTCCTTGCTCTCTCCACCTTTTGCGGCGCATTAGGTGTCTTTGGCTCCTCTTTGACCTTCCATGGAAGCATCTTGGGTGTGTCTAAAGGAACTTTGCTTGAACTCCCCACATCCTTGGAGTACTTAGAATTCGCATTCCAAGAGCTATAGCTTGACGGCTTCGCATAGGTCTTCTTCTTTAGTTGCTTCTCGATCTTTTAAGCCAATGCCACCATCTCTTCAATTTCCGCATAGTGCTGCAAATCAAGAACTTGTGCAATGTCAGCATTTAAACCATAATAAAATCTCGACATAAGAGACTCCTCATCCTCTTCACGTCCAACTTGCTTCGTCGCCACCTCAAGCGCCTTCCAATATTCATCAACACTCTTGGTGCCTTGCTTGAGCGAATAAAAGTGATTCATCAGCTCTCTTTGGTGTGAAGCAGGCACAAATCTCTTCTTCATGATTCTCTTCATCTCGGCCCACGTCTTGATCTCATCTTCCCCATATCTCCTTCGATTGGAAACTAGTTTATGCCACCAAGATTTGGCATAATCCTTGAATACCACCACAGCAAGCTTGATCTTCTTCTCGTCATTATATTGATGGCAATCAAATAAAGCTTCCATATCTTGCACCCAATCGAGATATGCATCCGGATTATTGGTACCATGAAAAGTGGGAACATTCATCTTGATGTTTCCGAAGTCTCGATCAAATCGGTCTTGTCCCTCGGCCCTAGTGTAGGCTGGCCGTTCTTGGTACCTAGGTCGGTATGCGCCACCGCCTCTTCCTCCATCTCCACGCACTCTTCCAATTGGCCTTCTAGGATCTACCTCGTCAAAGTGCTCCTCTTGATCAACTTCTTCCTCCACCCTAGCATCTTGAACTCGCACCCTCTCTCGGTTGTTGTTGTTGTTTATGCTCTCGGTCAAGGTTTGTAAGGTTCTTTCTTGACGAGTTAGGCGAGCTTCCATATCCTGTGCTTGTCGTTCCAGCCTAGCATTAGTCTCGGCCAACGAGCTAGAAACCTTATCAATTTTGGCGGAGAGGTTGTTGAAGAAATCCGTGAGGTGCGACATCACTACAGGCCGGTCTAAATCATATACGGAAGACATTGTGAAAGAATCCTGCAAGAAATTCGTTACCAGTAAAACTCCTCACGTGTGTCTCTCGTGTTTGTTGGCAGAAAAAGATCTCTCAGCCTCTTACCACTCTTGATTCTGCTTCAATTTTATATGTTAGGTTTAAATAAACAAAATCAAGCAACCAACCAGCAGCAATTAATTCAAGGAATCAAAGAATCCTAAAGAAAGAAAGATAAGATATCAATTCTAGAGGCAATTTCGACACCTAGAAAGAAAAGATTGTTCACACACAAGAACAAGAATAAGTATGTGAAAGATTATTTGCACAATTGAGCAATTTATGAAACAACAATCACCCAACACAATAAAAAACTCAAATCGAACTCAACAAAGAAATAATCCGGCAGAAATCTTCCCCTGCAGAAATCGATTCCAAACAGCAAATAATCCAACTTCTCCTTGTTTTCAATCAATCAATTCATAATCAACATTCAACCAATAAAATTTCCTGCAAGAAACACTTGATAATCTTGCAATCCAAAGGCCACAATTTCAATTCCAACACAACAACCAAGTCGTCTTTCAACTCTTTCCTTTTTTTTTTTCGTGAATAGTAACACAGATGAACAGTAGTCGGTGAACAGTAGTCGGTGAACAGTAACAGTGAACAATACTCGATGAACAGTAACTCGACAATTTTTTTATATATATAAATCGACAAAACTAAACAAAGAACAGGAATTGAAAGGCCACGATTAAATTAAAAACACAAATACAAAGGATATGATTGATTAAAACCTCAGCTCCGCTACCAAAAGATGATACGGCAACAACCCTAGAATCCACTAGTTCCACCTCCGTAACTATCTGTTCGTCCCGATCGTCAATCTCATTCAAACTCGCCGCGTAAGTCTCCTTCACCTTCTAATCTCTGCACCGGATTAGACAACAAAGAAGTACAAACACAGCAAAGGGTTTTAGCAATTCTATTCTTTACCTCCTAGACTCAATTAAGGACTAGGCAACAAAGGGATTAGAATCACAAGGAATTGAATAAACGCCACAAGCAAGTAACTTGATAAGTAAACTCAAACCCTAATATAAAATCAAGAGAATCCACTCTCAATTACGATTGAATCCACAATCAAAGAAAACCTCAAATGGCTATTTTATTATCTCAAATCAACATGACGAAAACAATAGAAAAAACTCTTACTTATACTAAATCCCTAACCCTAAAGTCGGCTAACCCAAATCCAATGCAAATTGAATTTTGACTTAGTCTCCAAGTCTAACTCCTATTCTAACCCGAAATCTAACTAGGTTTTAAGTGAACCCAACATTGAATTTGGACTTAAGTAAACCCAAACAACATTAACCCAAATAACTAAAATACTAAAAGCCCGTGTTTAATCCTAACCGAAATTAACTAACACAAAGTAAACTAAATTTCGGCAAACTAAAATAAAAACCTTAGATATGTCGACAAGGGCCATAAAGGCTGGGGCTGTGTCGACTGATCCCCTTTGCTTCCTAGAAGTCGATTACTCCTCAATAGCAAGTAAGTTGATTGGCTTCGGCGTCAACTCCATTTCAGCCTTGAATGTGACAAGCTCCGTAGTGATCACCAAGCTCCGTAGTGATCAAGGCTTGAATGTGACGTAAAAGCTGATTCCTAACTCTCCTTGAGTAAACCTTAGTAATTGGACCTCGAGGCAAAGTGATGGCTTCATTACTTGCATCAGATGACGAAGAAATCATGTTCCACGTCTTGTCGAACACATTGAAAAGAGAATGTCGAGAATCGCCCTGTTCTGGTCGGACTCAGATGACGACGCAACCCAAGGCAATTCATGGGTTTGCTTATGATCCATCCACTGATGACCACAAATTGATACGGGGATTATATGATGATCGCCCAACGTTAGATGTTCTAAGATGAATTGAAAACTAACTTTTGGCGCATGCAATAGTATAGGGCCTTGTATTAGTTATGACAGGTCACAGCCAGCGAGAATAACATTGAAGGGAGCTATTCATTGGGTATTAGTCGAGAAGTGTTTTCATGATTCCTGCTTTGGATATACAGAGTGAAAAAATTTAGGAAGATCCCTTTGCCTGAACCCGGAAGGTGTTTTTTAAAATTGATGGTTTTGGGACTTTTTGTAAAAGAGATGAGTTCTGGACATTGTTATCCATTCCATCTTCTTGTTACTGTCCTGTAAGACTATAAACGGGAAATCCTGATGCTCTCACAAGAGGGAAAGCTAATTGAAGAATCCGGAGGTAACCAACAACGTTTTATGTTTCCTAAAAAAAAACATTTTATGTTCAAGCTAATTGTATTTTTCCTATGGGCACCGTACCCATAAGCGATTTTTCCATACGTGTAGATCCCAGTCACCGCTAGCCCAACCCAGCCCATTGAATTCTCAGTGATAGCCCATGTAAAAACGCCCAAGCTATGATTGATTTCGTTTAAGAATATAGGGTGAAATAGTAACCCTAATATCATACAACATCCATTAGGCTGAAGCTGTGATCACGCTAACAGAAACACAAGCTGTGATCGAAACTAAGTAGTATCCTTGAAGGATTGAAGAAGAGGAGTAAATAGTTTTTTCTGTCCCTTCACTATATCGATTTCGCATTTGTTGTCCCTCTTCGTCTAATTTCACCCATATTGTCCATCAACTCACAATTGACCGGGTCACCTTGTCCAATTTACAGGTTACAGGCGGTTGATTATTGTGGTATTGACACGTGTCAGGTGGGGGCCAATATGCTGCCATTTTTTAATTTTTTTTATTTTCTTTTTTTCCTAAATTTAGTTTCTAATAATCCTTACTTAAATTATAAAATTTCCAAAAAATAAATATTAATTTTTGTTTGATGAGAAAGAAGAAAAATGGCATTTTGCCCATTTATTTTTTTTTTCATTTTCCCGGTCAAAAAAATATTAGAATTAAATAAATTGTTTCCTAATTTATTATTTCGCTAACAAGCTTGTTGGTATGCATCCAAAAAAATAAGAAACTTGCTAGTAACCCTTGGATTAAATAGTTTTTCTTCCAAGAAAAGAAATCAACTTTAATGCATTCTTGCCAAAGAAAGAAAAAAACAACTTTAATGTGTTAATCGTTAACTAAGCAATAATTATCTCTTAACAATTAATATATATTTTTTGAACATCAGATATTTATTCCTTTATTGCACGCGTCGCAAGTGACAGAAACTTAACAATTAATATATGAAAATTTCATTATTGTGATTATTAAAAGAAAACAAAAAGAAGCACCCCCTATGCGACGACCACCACCAGATCCTGAACCATCACACCCTCCTCCTCCACTAAAAAATACCACCTTAGAAAAACAATCACCTCCCAGCAGCGCAACCTCCACCACCACCAAAACCACCATCACCTCCATCTTTCACCTTAAACATACTACTCCAGTAGATTATTTTTCTTCCCTAGCCTCATTAGGTTCAGATCTGAAAACTTAAATTCAAACCCCAATCCTCCACAAGGAAGAAGAAGAACAAAGACATCAGACACCAGAGCATTCTTCGTCACTGTCGGATTCGCCACTCTAGCCACCCTCCTCCTCCTTCCACTCCTCCAGCCACTTCTCCACACTGTGGTGACGAGTCTTTGCACACCGTCCAATGAGAAGCAATCTCGACCTCGCCTTCCACCATTATTTCTGCCACGATTTCAGCCCTGAGTCCCTCCAGTTCCCCCCACCTGCTCACATACAAATTCTCCACTCTTTCTTTCTTTAATTTCAATTTCTACATTGTTTTGTTCTCCTTGAGTCTAATTGCCTCTTATCTTGTCATTGGTTTATTTTTGTTTAATTTACTAATAGCAAAATTTAGTATGGTAGTTTTCATGTGGCTTCTTGTTGTTGTTGATGGATGCCGGTGAAACCAGCTCGATGTCGGTGACGAATTGCGTTTTGCTGTGAAGAAGGAAGAGGGAGTGGGGGCAGGGGAGGGGGACGATTGTGGGCGTCGAGGCTGTGTTTTTTAGTTTTTAGATTAGATTTTAGGTTTTTATTAATAAAAGAATTTAAAAAAATAATTTGATTTAAAAAGTAGGTAAGAAGGTTTATTTTAATTCAAATAATAGGATTTCTAGAAATCTAATTTTGGGGAAAATTGAAAAGGAGAAAATAATAAAAAATGAGACAACTAGTGGGCCCTACATGACACGTGTCAGCTGTACAACAATTCACCGGCTATTGGATGTAAAATGGACATGGTGGCCCAGTAAATTGTGAGTTCAGGGACATGATGAGTGAAATTAAATGAAGAGGGACAACAAATGAGAAATTGAATAAGTGTGAGGATAGAAAAAGCTATTTACTCTGAAGAAGAGGAGACAGGAGCAACCCCGGTTGAGGAGATTCTATGTAGAATCCCATCCAAGTTTGTTGTAGAATTCAAAATCGTATCAAAACAATGGCGTTATCTAATCTGTACTGCTAGATTCATCAAACGCAACCTCAACCACGTCCTCTCCAACAATAATACCACTAAAAACATCGTCATCCAAGCAAAGGATGGAGAACATCGGTGGCGTTTCCTTTATCTAGAAGATGATGAAGAAGGATCTCTGTTGGGCAACATCATCAACAATGGCTGCATCGGAGGATCACTGAAAGAGCTCAAGCATCCTACCGTTTTCCCTCCTAATGGACAGCTTCTATGCAACATAGTAGGGTCATGCCATGGATTGTTATGGACGGTTGCTTCCTCTCCTTTGGTAGGAGAACAGAAAATTATGTGGCAATGGTTATGGAACCCATTGACAGGAGAATGTCGAGAATTGCTCTGCCTTAGTGAGGTGACTTCGTCGTTTCCTTCCATAGTTATTTACGGATTTGCTTATGATCCATTCACCAATGATTATAAACTGATCTGGGCATGGACATAAGCTGAGATGAATAGTACTGGGCCTTATATCAATTTTAATTTTTCTGCTCCTCAAGCAGCGGGGATAACATTTAGTGGCACCATCCATTGGACAGTACGTTACATAGGTGTTCCTGACAAGTGGGTTCACAGAATTATGGCTTTCAATGTACAGAGTGAACAATTCAAGGACATCCCTTTTGCCTCATGGTTATGATGAATGTCGTTTTGTTTCTCCACTGTTTCTTTTGGATGGATGCCTTTGTTTCGCTGGTCATATACGGGATCCCTATCCTTACCATGTTTGTGGGTATGAGATGTGGTCAATGAAAGAGTATGGTGTCTGTGCGTTTTCGACCAAATTAGTTTTCACATGTCCTCTCGTCTCTCCCTTCTACAAGATTAAGATTTGTAAGATGAACAACTGGGAAATTGTTCTGATCATAGATTCTAACACACTGTTTAGGTTCAATATGGAAAACAAGGTTTGCAAAGTGCTTGATCCTGGAGATAAAGATCATTATCGTTTATGGTATGAATCCTCATCATATGTTGAAACGTTACTATCATCGTATGGTTGTTAAGAATTTTAGGGGATTTGCCCTGAATGTAATGAATAAATAAGAGGAGAATTTAGTATGTTATTAAATAAGAGGAGAATTTAGAATGTTATTCCCCTTTTCATACAATTTCGTATACCTACAGCTAATTGATGAATTAGAGGAGCATATATTTAGAACAGTATTCTATTTTCCCTTTCCTGTTGTTTTCAGTTTTCGGTTTTGGTTTGAGTTTTTCATAAATTTTATTCCTGTAATATGGTCCAGTTGTTAGTTGGACTCAAATAATTGTCATATGTTGGTATCCAACTGAAGTATAAATGACAACTTTAATGCCATCTCTTAATGTGAGTACTGTACAATGTGGTCTCTGTAAAAGCATTTATGAAAGCAAGACTAGTTCATTGCCAGGAAAACCGAAGCTGAGACAGGTAACTGTTATAAGAAAGCAACCACTAGTTGTATTGTGTTATTTTACAAGAAAGGTTGAATGGTTCAAGATATCCATTGGTATATATTTCATAAAGTTTCAAAGCTAAAAGGGATAAGGACTCTGCAGTGTAGTCTTCTTGCTAAGGACTCAACCTTATTCCTTTCAATCCAATATGCCATCCAGCCCACCCTTGTGAAAGTGAATATTTAACTCCAAAAAACTGAAAGCAACTCAGAACATGTTTGATGTTCAAAGTCCATTCATTTTTTTTTTCTTTGTGGGAGAAGAGTAGTTAACTGTGTTATCCGCAGGCCAAAATTATCCAGCCCACCCTTGTGAAAGTGAATATTTAACTCCAAACAACTGAAAGCAACTCAGAACATGTTTGATGTTCGAAGTCGATTCTTTTTTTCTTTTCTTTGTGGGAGAAGAGTAGTTAACTGTGTTATCCGCAGGCCAAAATTAGAGTATTATATATCTATATTTCCTGTCTTCAACCGCACAGTTTGCATTCTTATATACCTTAACTATATTTCCTGTCTTCCCCCTCTTGTGGAGTCTAGCTTATATGCTTGTTAAGAGGAAGGCAAGGGTGTGCTATCTTTAAGCACCGGTTGAGTTAAGAAGTTCCGAGTTCACTATATTTCCAGTCTTCTCTTTTTTTGATGCTATAATGATCACTAACCACTAAGCTAATAAAAAGAAAAACTAAAAAGGTACAAAATTGAGATGAGATTACAAGTGACTTCTGGTCATCCATTCCAAAGCTTAACACAACTTGCATTTGCAATCACCATGTTAGTGGGGAAGGGGAAGCTCTGGTGAATGGCTTTAATCCACCAGGTAGCTCTAGCAAGAACAGGATCAAAATGGTTATCCAATTGAGGCTGCTTTTTGTTGAAGATAAGATCATTGCGAGAAAGCCATATATATGGACCATATATATATATAAAGGCAGAGCCAATGATTAGCCAAGAGCACTTTCAGTAATGGTAATCAGCCGTGGAAGGCCAGGAGGAATACCAAAGAAAGCAGTCAGCAGGAGTGATCCATTGAACACCCTACCATTTGCAGATGCATTGCCATAACAACCATGAGAACTTACAGTGAAGGAAAATGTGAGATATGGTTTCAGCATGTTGAAGATAGAAAGGGTATATAGACAAGAATAAGGAGGCAGATTGAATTGGCTGTTATAGGAGTTTTGATAAATGCGGGGGAAGCCAGTCTGCAGGGGACCAAGAGAGCACCACTCATCATTTTTTGATTTCCCAGCCGGTATCGGAAGCTTTGCCCCACTAATCGGATCGATCCGCATCGCGCACCTGGGTATGGTGGGTGAGTCTCCCAATGAGAATTTTCTGCGTACACAAGGACTCGAACCCGAGATCTCGCTTAAGCGGAACCAAGTCGGTTACCACTTGGACCAACCCGTTGTTGCTTCTTTATAAAAGTACTGGAAAGCTCAACTCTAGCTATTCGTTAAGGAAATGTTGGAGCTGTTGAATGACTTGAGCACGAATCAGCCTTAAATTTCTTCGATCAAGCTTGAGTTCAATAGGTAAACGAATAGCTCCAGTTCGGTCGATAAAACTTGTATTTCCAAATTGAACCAGATCGATTAACCTCAACTCAAATATATATATTTTCACTCGTTTAGAATCAACTAAAAGTTCAAGTAAACTCGTATTTTTAATAAAATCCAGCATATCTAAACTCGAATTCAAGGGAGGGAAGGGAATTCATGATTGTCCTTCCAAATCGACATGAAGGGAAGGTTAAATATTATCAGAAGTCTCAGTTCTCATCTTCATGTTGATGGACCCGTCATGAAGTTTCATGTTTTTTTTTTTTTTTTCTGGTAATAGATTTAGAGACATTTATAGTTTTTTTTTTCGTTTGAGGACAACATTTACTCTTTTCTCGATTCATCTTTGTTGTATTTGTATGTACTCTTTACAAATTTAATGCTATAAGTCTACCGACTCTTTTATCAAAAAAAAATATAGGTACCATATATTTATTAACAGAAATTTTAATATTATAATTGGATTGAATGCCATCAAAATTTAAAAAATTTTGGACTCAATTGGCAAAGTGACAACTACGCACGTTTTCATACGTCCCATATCACCCCCTCAGCCCATTTGATTTCTCAGTGATAGCCGTCGTAAAAAGGCCTAAGATCTTTACAGTTTACACCGCCTTATGTTTTTCCTTTTTTTTTTTGCAATACTGTTATTATATATGGTATTGATATGAATACTATTATTATATACGGTAACTTCGTTTTAGAATCTTGGGTCAAATAGGAACCCTAATATCACACAACATCGATTACCTTCTATTTTATTGGTTGAGGCGGCTGTGATCACGCAAAAAACAACACCAAGGCGGATCCAGAGTAGTTCTTGTTGAAGAAGAATGATGGAAGGGAGGCAGGAGCTACCTCTGGATGTGGTTGAGGAGATTGTATGTAGAATCCCATCTAGGCTTGTTGTAAAATTAAAGCTTGTATCCAAGCAATGGCGTGAACTAATTTCTAGTGCCAGATTCATCAAACGCAACCTCAACCACGTCCTCTCCAACAATAATAACCCTAAATATGTCATCCCAGCAATGGATGGAAAACATCCGTGGCGTGTCCGATATCTAGAAGATGATGAAGATGGATCTCTATTGAGCAGCATCATCAACAATGGCTGCATAGGAGGATCACTAAAAGAGCTCAAGCATCATACCGTTTTCCCTCGCAATATGAAGCTTCTATCCAACATAGTAGGGTCATGCGATGGATTGTTATGGGGGTTGCTTTACCTCGTTCTTTCTTAGGAAAAACTATCACGCTCCAATGGTTATGGAACCCTTTGACAGGAGAATGTCGAGAATTGCCCTGGCTTAGTGAGGCGTGGCTGTCTCTTTCCATTGTTATTTACGGGTTTGCTTATGATCCATACACCGATGACTATAAATTGATCCGGGGCGTATCTGATAATACTTATTACGGTCAAAAAGGTGAGATGAAGGTATTCTCTTTAAAATCTAATGTCTGGCGCAATAGTACTGGGCCTGGTATCAATTTTAAATTTTCAGCTCGTCAGTCAGCGGGGATAACATTTAATGGGGCCATCCATTGGGCAGTATGTGGCAATGGGTTTTACAGAATTTTAGCTTTCAATGTACAGAGTGAACAATTCGAGAACATCCCTTTGCCTGGTGGTTATGATGAAGCTCATTATGTTTCTCCACTGTTTCTCTTGGATGGATGCCTTTGTTTCGCTGCTCATATGCGGGATTGCTATAGTCACCATCATTGTGGGTATGAGATATGGTCAATGAAAGAGTATGGCGTTTGTGCCTCTTGGTCCAAATTAGTTTTCTCATGTCCTCTTGTCACTTGGTTCTTCAAGGTTCGGATTTGTAAGAGGAACAACAGGGAAGTAGTTTTGATCACAGACGATAACGAACTGCGGAGGTTCAATTTGGAGGATAAGGTTTGCAAAGTGCATGATCTTGGAGATGAAAATCCTCATCGTCTATGGTATGAATCATCATCATATATCGAAACTTTACTATCACCGCATGGTTGGTAAGAACTTCAGGGGATATAAATTTAGAGATGACGAGTTAGGGACAATGAAAGAGTATGGAGTTGGTACCTGCTGGACCATATTGATATAAATTCCTTCTGGAAAATCCTGATGCTCCCAGAAGAGGGAAAGCTGTTCAGCTGCAATTTGATGAGCCAGGAGGTAACCGATATCGTTCATCTTCAAGCTAATTGTATTTGTAGTTTGCGCACGAGACCCCTGTCATCTTCAAGCTTATGGTTTGAAGGAATCATAAGGGATCTTCAAACCTGCAGGTAATTGATGAATTAGAGGAGTATTTAGTTTGGTTGTTATCCGTTTAGAACAATACTCTATTATGCCTTTCCCGTTGTATTCATTTTTCAGTTTTCCGTTAGAGCTTTTCAGAAATTTTATTCCTGTAATATGGACCAGTTTTTAGTTGCATTCAAATAACTGTCATATGTTGGGCATCCGACTGAAGTATAAATGACAACATATATAGATGTGAGTGTACAATGTGGTCTCTGTTAAAGAATCTATCTTTAAGCACCGGTTGAGTTAAGAAGTTCCGAGTGCACTATATTTCCAGTCTTCCCTTCCCTTCTGTTTTCCTAGAGACGTAAGCGACAAAAGTGCTGGAAAGCTCAACAAACTCTATTCGTTTAAGAAAAACGTTCGAGTCATATTTCTGTTTAGAATCGACTAGTTAAATGCCCGTGAGTTGCTGCGGGATTTTGGCTTTCAGGCATAGTAAATATTATCGTAGTTGGCAGAATTATTTTTATTAATTTGCCATTCTTATAATATGTATCCCTCAAAAGAAATGACAACCTAACTCTTAATCTCTATACACCATTCCATTTCCAAATTGTAGCTGATCCTTGTCATTGGGTTGAATTGCGTGACTACTTGTACGTTATATGAAAATTCATATTATAATTATATTCAACAAATAAAATCAATCTTAGTATTAAAAAAATTGAAAAATAGAAACTATCTACAAACTAATAAAAAGCGGTAAAAAAGTTTTTTATGTCCTTATACTTTACTGATTTCGCATTTATTGTCCTCTTTCGTTTAATTTCACTCTTAGTGTCCTTGAAGTCTCAATTTACCGGGTCATATTATCTATTTCACCCCCTATAGCAGCTGACCTGACATGTGTTTTGTGGGACCCATAGAATATCAATTTTTTAATTATTTATTTTATTTTTCAAATTCATTTTTTCAAAATAAGTCTTTATTTTTTTTCTTCTTTTATTTTTCTGTCCATTTGTTAATTTTTTTCTTTTGTTTCCAAAATTTTATTCCTAAAATTTTATTTAAATTAAATAAATTATTTTTATTATTATCTTGTTAAGGGAAGCCCGTTCAAAACGATGTGAGTGTTTTAAAAAGAATTATAAAGTAAAAAAGGTAACTATATCTTATGAAAAGATCATCTTGAGCAAAATCACAGTAACTCAAATTCCAAACCAAACATAATCGCTAGCTTTCTCCAACAGGTTTACAACGCCCTGTCTCTTCCTCTATAGAGATTCCCGACTCGGACCAATCCCTATCCAAACACAATGGACAATTGATCCATGGAGTTCAACAAGGAGAGCTGCAGTGGCATCGCCCTCCACCATCTGAATCCCCACGCTGAATATCCAACACCGCTACCAAGTCAACCAGAGCTCGACGGCCCGTCGCCAGAGATATTAGTGCTGTGAACCTTCGCAGCACCATATAGATCTTATAACCCCTCCCCCGCGGTGACGATGGCAGAGCCCGACGACAATCGGTTTTGTTTTTTTTTTATTTACATTAATGGGTTTTTGTTTTTAAATTGATTAGGGGGTTGGATTGCTTAGGGTGGTGGTTTTGCATTGGATCTTTGGCTACTAAGTACTGATGATGTGGGGAGTTTGTGGGGGTCGCGGCGGTTCTATCCCAGAGGCTTAGGCTTGAAACTGACTGGGTTTGTAAGCAAGGTGACCCTTGTTGGAAAAGATGAAGCCCAACAAGAACCCAGAAGAAGCAGTCTTTTATGCAATTAGGGAAGAGCTTGTATTAGTGCTTGGTGGCGGCGGTAGTAGTGAGCCTATTTTAATTGTATCCGGTTTGTATAAGTAGAAGGTGGAGGGGTTCGGCATATTCAGGTTTTCCAGCGAGATACTCGTTGGAATCGCTAGATGTGGAGGTGGAGGGGGGAGGATGGGGAGAGGAAGGGAAAAGTAATGTTTTTGATATTTAATTGAAATAGGTTTTAGGAATTAAATTTGGGGAAAAAAAGAAAAGAGAAAAAAGAATGAAAAATAGAGAATGGTGTGGGCACTACGAGACCTTACGTGTAAGCTCCACAGCTATCAACCTGCTGTAGCAGGTAAAAAGGACCACGTGACCCGGTAAATCAAGAGTTGAGAGACGACATGAGTGAAAAAGAACGTAGAGGAACAACAAATGCGAAATCGATAGGTGGAGAGACAAAAAAAACTATTTATTCAATAAAAAGCAAGTCATAGCTTTCAATGCAATTAGTATCACACACAAAGGAAGGCCACTACAACCCGAGATAAATCACAAATTATCACCGTTTGCAGTTGCTACTTCTGTTGCTATCTTCATTTGATCACTTTGTGAATTATCAATAGTCTCTCTTTCATTGAGACCCAACAACAATAAAGGCACAACAACAATGGCGAGCAAGTCGGTTACAACCTTGATTTTTATTTGAGGGCATACAACAACGCAAAGAAAGCAAACACGTATAGTGATTATTGGGAACAGGTGACCCAAATTCTGAACTGCAAAACACAAACTTCATAAACAAAGCATAATATGAAGAACATTACCTATATCACGAAAATTTTTCTTTCCCAGAGTCATGTTAATCGAACCACAAGGAACTTTGGGAAATAGAAGAAAAGGTAACGAAACCAATTAGGAAACTATTTATGTTGTTAAGCAATTAAGCAATTAATTAAAGAATGAAAAAATAAACAATAAATCACTTCACCTTCTTTATCTTTTTTTTTAAAAAAAATCTAAGGAGCGAATATGTTTCATTACCTCTCTTTTGAAATGATTGAAAGTAATGATTGATCATCGGTGGGAAGAACATCAAGCATGCAAGAAAAAACTAAGGTGAATTAGAAAAAAAAGAAAAAAAATAGGAACTCAGGGCGAATATAGATTTATGGAAATACTTTTTGACATGACGACATGAAGATAGGATTAAATCATTTTATACAGTAATGACTACAGGGGAGATTATGGAGGCAGAGAAAGTCATGGGAGGCAGTAAAGACAGGATAATTAGGCTCGGTTTAAGACAGTAACAATAGGCAAATTAAGAAAGTAAAGGAAGATTAAAGGCTTAAATTGATTGAAAAAAAAAATCAAAGCACAGGTCGAGAAGGCCGTGATTGAGAAAAGCTTCTTTTGCATCGAGGGTTTGGTTTCGTTCAACAACACAACTTGCCCGCCTTGATCTGCTTTTTTCTATTACATAGCTCACTGTTGGGGTGATGGAAGTAGATATTGAAGAATTACATAGCTCACGGTTGGGGTGATGGAAGTAGAAATTGAAGAAGAAGAACAGTTGTTTTTTTACTCTTTTGAAAAGGAAGAATAACAGTTGTTGGTAGTGTAGGAATTTTCCCCACGATAATATGTAGGTGTTGATGAGATAGGTGTCGATGTCTATCAGTTGAAAACTCATGCCCAGGTGTGTACATCTCACTACAATAGCCACTTTCGGTGGAGTTAAACCTGCAATTGATCTTCACATGATAATAAAAAAATTCAAAATATAATCAAAACTTATTAGGTCATTTGTGGAATTAGAAAATTATTGAGGATATACTTGAAATTTTACTTGGGGCATGAAGAGAGTCTGTTCTCTTTTAGTTATACTAGTTTTTGTACACGTGCGATGCACGTGGTATAATATTATCTTTTTAAATTATGAATATTGGTAATTTTTTTATTTTATTTTAAAAAAATATAATGTAAATAGTAATTCTTTATATTAACAATCACCAATAATAATAAGATCTTAACATTGTTTCAATTAAAAAATTAATAACATATCGTTCAAATATTAGTTATCTTGATAGTAGTATATAAGCTATGGTATTGTTTCCTTAAATATGAATATGAGTTTTTTATATATTTTTTTAAAAATATAATGTAAATAGTAATTATTTATACTCACAATCATCAAAAATAATAAGATGCTAACATTGTTTTAATTTAAAAATAATAGCATATGGTTCAAAAATTAATTATAATAATAGTAGTGTATAAACTAATAACAATAATTTATTTTTTTTCCTTCTTAATTTCTTCGTAATTGATTGTACGTAGTTGTCTTCATCTTCAATACAGATGATGCTTTTTCTTTTTTGGGCCTCTAAACATACAATTCTAACTTCTTTTTCATTTTGTTCTTTAGCAGTTGTCTATCAGTCGACGACTCATGCCCAGGTGTATACGTCTCACTACAATAGCCACTTTCATTGCTAAGGTGGAGTTAAACCTGCAATTGATCTTTACATGATAATAAAAAAATTCAAAATATAATCAAAACATATAAGGTCATTTGTGGAATTAGAAAATTATTGAGGATATACTTGAAATTTTACTTGGGGCTTGAAGAGAGTTTGTTCTCTTTTAGTTATACTAGTTTTTGTACACGTGCGATGCACGTGGTATAATTTTATCTTTTTAAATTATGAATATTGGTAATTTTTTTATTTTTTAAAAAAAATATAATGTAAATAGTAATTATTTATATTAAAAACCACCAATAATAATAATAAGATGCTAACATTGTTTTAATAAAAAAAATTAATAACACATCGTTCAAATATTAGTTATGTTGACAGTAGTATATAAGCTATGGTTTTGTTTCTTTAAATACGAATATGAGTTTTCTATATATTTTTTGAGAAAAATATAATGTAAATAGTAATTATTTATAACAATCATCAATAATAATAAGATGCTAACATTGTTTTAATTTAAAAATAATAGCATATGGTTCAAAAATTAATTATAATAATAGTAGTGTATAAGCTAATAACAATAATTTATTTTTTTTCTTCTTAATTTCTTCTTAATTGGTTGTATGTAGTTGTCTTCATCTTTAATACAGATGATGTTTTTTCTTTTTTGGGCCTCTAAACTTACAATTCTAACTTCTTTTTCATTTTTTTCTTTAGCAGTTGTCTATCAGTCGACAACTCATGCCCAGGTGTGTACGTCTCGCTACAATAGCCACTTTCATTGCTAAGGTGGAGTTAAACCTGCAATTGATCTTTACATGATAATAAAAAAAATCAAAATATAATCAAAACATATAAGGTAATTTGTGGAATTAGAAAATTATTGAGGATATACTTGAAATTTTACTTGGGGCGTGAAGAGAGTGTTCTCTTTTAGTTATACTAGTTTTTGTACACGTGCGATGCACGTGGTATAATATTATCTTTTTAAATTATGAATATTGGTAGTTCTTTTATTTTTTTAAAAAAATATAATGTAAATAGTAATTATTTATATTAACAACCACCAATAATAATAATAAGATGCTAACATTATTTTAATTAAAAAAATTAATAACATATCGTTCAAATATTAGTTATGTTGATAGTAGTATAAAAGCTATGGTTTTGTTTCTTTAAATATGAATATGAGTTTTTTATATATTTTTTTCAAAAATTATAATATAAATAGTAATTATTTATACTCACAATCATCAATAATAATAAGATGCTAACATTGTTTTAATTTAAAAATAATAGCATATGGTTCATAAATTAATTATAATAATAGTAGTGTATATGCTAATAACAATAATTTATTATTTTTCCTTCTTAATTTCTTCATAATTGGTTGTACGTAGTTGTCTTCATCTTCAATACAGATGATGCTTTTTCTTTTTTGGGCCTCTAAACTTACAATTCTAACTTCTTTTTCATTTTGTTCTTTAGCAGTTGTCTATTGACAACTCATGCCTAGGTGTGTACGTCTCACTACAATAGCCACTTTCAGTGCTAAGGTGGTGTTAAACCTGCAATTGATCCTTACATGATAATAAAAAAATTCAAAATATAATCAAATCATATAAGGTCATTTGTGGAATTAGAAAATTGTTGAGGATATACTTGAAATTTTACTTGGGGCGTGAAGAGAGTCTGTTCTCTTTTAGTTATATAGTATAGACTAAAAGTTCAAGAAAATTCGTATTTTTAATAAAATCCATCATATCTAAACTAGAATTCAACTCACTAATTGAGCTCGACTCTATAATAGAAGTTTGATCCAATTTTTTTGTCTTTTATCAAGTAGATTCCAAATAGCTAAACTCATTTGCATCCTTAAAATAAAAAAAATTCAATTCAACGGAGGGAATTAGTGAGTGGTTGGTTACTACATGGAAGCCACTCGGCAGGTAATGAATAGATAAGAGAAGAATTTTTGCTGTTATATATGCCCTCCTTACACAGTTTCTGTTTTACCTTTTCCATATTAGTTTCTTTTTTGGTTTGATGAGTGGCGGTATAGGTTTTGGTTGAACTGCAATTAATGAATATCATTTTCATTGTGACTGAAGTAACCTTCCATTGAATTAATTACACAACACAATCATTGTTTATGGAAAGATTATTTCAGTCACTAGAAAAATGATATTCATTAATTGTAAAAATTCTTTTCTTTATTTAGTGGCTTATCATGTGCCCTTAGGACAAACCAATATTATAATTCTAAAACCAGTTCTTCAACCACACACTTTCCTGCCATCCCATTTAAGAAATTCGGAGTTAACTATATATATATTTCCTTTAAGCACCTGTTGAGCTAAGAAGTTCGGAGTTAACAATATTTCCTGAACTTCTACCAAAAAAAAACAATATTTCCTGAACTTTTGGACTTTTACATGCGTGTACATCCCATGTCACCGCTACCCCAACCCAGCCCAATCAATCATCTGATAGATTTACACCGCCATCTATATATATGTACTAGAAATATTAGGGTCAAACAGTAACCCTAATTTCATATACAATATCTGTTAACATATAGTTTATTGGCTGAAGCTGTGATCACGCAAACAACAACACAAAGAGGCTGATCCAGGATAGGATTGTTGAAGAATATGAAGAAAGGGAGGGAAGAGCTATCTCTAGATGTGGTTGAGGAGATTCTATGAAGAATCCCATCCAAGTCTGTTGTACAATTCAAACTTGTATCCAAACTAAAGAGATTAGGGCACAGATATATTTTGTATAACTGAAGGCACACACAAATCATGGTGGCCAGATCTCTATATATTGCTCAACTAGTTACATGAACGTAAAATACATATCGTGCAGGATTCTTATCACTAACACTAAGATATACAAGACTATATTAAGGACTCTTTGGTCTGGTCTTTATCTTTTGCTAACACTCCCCCTCAAACGAAACCGTGAGTACAACAAAGGTTGAGTTTGGAACAAAGGAACAGAAACCGTTTGGTGGCCAAAGGTTTGGTTAAGATGTCTGCGAGTTGGTCTTCCCCACAAATGAACTCCACCTGCAACTGTCCTTTGCTAACTTGTTCACGGACAAAGTGATAGTCTAGCGCTACATGCTTCGTCTGTGTATGTTGAATGGGATTCTGACTGAGATACGTAGCACCCAGGTTATCTGTCCAAAGAACTGGAGGACAATGCACGATCCCAAGCTCTTGCAGCAGAGATCGCATCCATAGCGTTTCAGCACTTCCGTCAGCAATAGCTTTGTATTCAGCTTCCGTAGAAGACCTGGCCACTGTTCGTTGTTTGCGAGAGGCCCAAGAAACCAAGTTTCGGCCAATATAAACCAAGTAGCCTGCGGGGGAGCACCGATCATCAACATTCCCTCCCCAATCGGCATCAGTGAAGATTTGCAAATGGGAAGTGGTGGAGGAATACAGTTGCAGGCCTTGATGCATGGCGTGCTTGAGATAGCGTAGGATTCTTTTCACTGCTTTGTAATGGTCATCAGTTGGATTCTGCATGTATTGACTAACCTTCCCAAAGGCATAAATAATGTCAGGCCGTGTTAAGGCTAGATAATGGAGCGAACCCACCAGTTGACGATACTTGGTTGGATCCGAGAAAGGTTGGCCACCCGTTTTTTGCAATTTGCTGGAAGTGGAGGCGGGGGTATGTATAGGCTTGCACTCGGACATTCCAGCCTTTGCCAATAGATCTTTGATATACTTGGTCTGAGTAAGCAGAACACCATGAGCATTGTAAGTGGCTTCGACACCAAGAAAGAAGTGAAGGCGACCCAGATTCCGAATAGAGAACTCCTGGCCAAGACACTGAATAATATTTTCAACAAACACCTTGTTATTACCAGTCAACAAAATATCATCCACGTATATAAGAGCATATGCAGTTACAGCCCCATGACGATAGATCAACAAGGAGGGATCAGCTTTGGAAATCAAGAAACCAGCAGTTTGAAGATAATCACTTAGTCGCTTATACCAAGCCCGTGGGGCTTGTTTCAGGCCATACAACGAACGGTTAAGCTTACACACATGATGAGGATAGTCTTTTGATAGGAAACCCTGTGGTTGGGTCATGTACACTGCCTCATCCAGATTACCATGAAGAAAAGCATTCCGAACATCCAGTTGATGAACAAACCAGTGATGAGAAACGGCATGTCCAAGCACAACCCGAATAGTAGTAGGTTTGATAACAGGACTAAATACTTCGGTGTAATCAACTCCTGCTCGCTAATGAAAACCTTTTGCCACCAGCCGAGCTTTGCAACGCTCGAGTTCACCATTAGCTTTGCGTTTAACCCTGTACACCCATTTATTTCCTACCAAATTCATGGAGTCCCGATAGGGAACTAGAGTCCAAGTATTATTCCGAATCAGTGCATTAACTTCCTCCAGCATTGCATCTCGCCATACCTTTTGTTTAGAGGCTTGGGTGTAGGAAGTGGGTTCTATAACTAAAGGCTCTTGCTTGTGGGTGAGATAGTTAGATGGAGAAAAACGAAGAGGTGGCTGAGGATTAGAGCGAAGAGTCATCTTGCGTGGTGGTGTTGGAAGAGGAGAAGATGGCGGTGATAAAGCAAGGGATGGACTCAGGCCAGGTGTAGTATGGGATAAGTCTCTTCTTGTGATAATCCTGGAACTTGGATCAGGGGAGGCAGTTGGAGATAAAAATGGCTGAGGTTGTGATGAGGAGACAGAGGGTGGTGGAGTGGAACTAGGACATGTATTTGGACTAGAGGATGTAGGTGAGCGTAGGTTAGGAGTAGAAGGTGGTGATGAAGTAGAAGTCTGCTGCTGAAGCTGCCTATCCGGGAAGAAGACCGAGAGTGGTACCGACACCCAAGTATCCGACCGTGTTGGAGAAGACTTAGGCACTGAGTTGAGTGTTTTGAAAGGATGTATATGCTCTAGAAACTTGAAATGACGTGCAATATAAAGTCTTTTGGTGGTATAATCTAGACACCGGTAACCATGATGCATAGGACTGTACCCTAGAAAAATGCAAGGTGTCGACCGAAAACTAAATTTGTTTTTGTTATATGGACGTAAGTAGGGGTAGTATAAACACCCAAAAAATCGCAAAAAGTTATAATCAGGCTGGTGATGATAAACAAGCTCATATGGTGTTTTGTTTTGAAGAACCTTGGTTGGCATACGATTAATTAGAAAAACGGCTGTATCAAAAACAAAATTTCAATACTGAAAGGGCACTTGTGCCGTGGCCATTAAGGTGAGACCAGTTTCCACGATGTGCTATGACGCCTCTCTATTGAGCCATTTTGCTCATGTGTATGTGGGCACATAACTCTGTGTTTGATGCCAACTGTTTGGAAAAATTTAATGAGTGTGCGATACTCACCACCCTAATCCGTTTGGACAGACTTAATCTTGGTTTGAAATTGACGTTCGACAAGTCGTTGGAAAAGCTGAAAACATTCAAACACATCGGACTTGCGTTTGAGGGGATAAAACCAGAGAAACTTACTATAATCATCTAGAAAAATAACATAGTATCTGAAACCATCAACACTTAAATGAGGGGAAGGTCCCCAAACATCACTGAAAATTAAATCAAGAGGTCCTTTGGAATGATGAAAACTAGGATGTAAATGCAATCTGGATGACTTGCCTAAAGGGCAAGCAAGACACGACTGTGAAGAAACTGAAGAAGACACTAAAGGAAATTGCAGAGTTTTGAGAACTGGTTGTTGGACTTGGCAATGAGGGTGCCTTAACCGTTGATGCCACAGCTCACGATCAACCTGGACAGCAGACAAAACAGCAGGAGACAAAGAGGGAGAGGAAGGTCCGGGGGTGAAAACATAAAGGCCGTTATTACTCTTGCCTGTGAGAATTGTTTTCCGACTGGCCTGATCCTTTACCAAGAAAAAAGAGGGGTGAAATTCAAAAAACACGTTGTTATCACGACTGAACTGTTGGACAGAGAGCAATGATTTGGTAATAGTAGGGACATGTAAAACATTATGTATTGCTAAAGGACGAGTTAAGCTGGGTATAGAAGATGTACCAATTCCAGTTATGGCGAGTTCCTGCCCACTGCCAACTTGCACTGAATCCTGACCAGGATATTCAGAGTAGTTGTGCAAGCTGTACTAATCCGGAGTAACATGATGGCTAGCCCCTGTATCAGGATACTAAGGATAAGGAGAGAAATGTGGAGAGACAGTGTTTACCATTGGAGCAGTAGTATTCCACTGATAACACACCGAGGCAGTGTGACCCCATTTGTTGCAAATCTGGCAGCAAGGACGATTTCCCTCAGACCCCCGATTGTTGTTTCCATAAGGCTGACGCGGGGGATTTTTTTTTTTGCCCTCCCCGGCCCCTCCTGTTAGAACTCATGCCTCCTTGTTTCATTTCAGAGTTTTGATAATGACAAACCTTGGCTCAATTGATGACAACCTTGAAGCAAAAAGAAATCAAGCAAACAAGTGCTCAACCAAAGTGATCAAGAATTCAAGAGAAGATATGATCAAGAGTTGAAGTACAAGAAGAGCAAGAGAAGTTAGGACCCATTTGTACAAGG